>JAODUE010003097.1:0-11376 GCA_027564755.1 Amblyopsis hoosieri
CTAGAGACAGTCTCTTATGTGGCGTAGTGCTGATGAAGAGGCTGAGACTAGAGACAGTCTCTTATGTGACGTAGTGCGGATGAAGGGAAGAGGCTGAGACTATGGTGGTGCCTGCCTTGCGCCCGTTACCGCCTTGATGAAGCCTCCGTCCACACAGGAAACCTTGCCAGCCTCGTGCTAGCTGTTGTAGCTATCACGTGAGCCCCCCCTTCCCTCAACCACCGTCTGCCTCCCATTCTGTGCCTCGCACCATTAATCTCTCATTAGCCAGCCCCTTCCCCCAACACATACACACACACACACGCACACACACACACACACACAAACACACTTTTCCCAACACCATGTCATTAGACAAACTCCTGGAGCTATAGGTGTACACAGACATTCAAAACATGCAGGACGCACACACTGCCAAAAGGCCTTTAGCATGTTCAGAGGAGCCTCGTCATCCCAAGCCTCTTCTGAACAATGTGGACCCGGGCCACGCAACACAAGAGCCGCACATTAACAAACACGAGACTCGCATTCAGAATAATAAGGTTGATATTACATGGTCATTCACGGGGGTTGCATGAAGGTTGCCCCACAAATGGGTTCTCACGCAGCAGGCGGAGGTGCGATTATCTTCACCCGGCGACTCAGAGCGACATGCTGAATATAAACGTCTAGTTGCGGATTAAAATGTCATCGTGTCAATATATAACTGGGCGGCATGGTGGAGGTCAGCTTAGCCGATTTCACCGAAGATATTGGAATACTAACAATAGCAGTATGGAATGCTATTTAAATGTATAGTCAGGTATTTTAAGATAATTGTAAGATAATACACTTTGTGTCAAATTTTCCAAATATCATAAAAAATATTGAAAAAATGATCAGGTACTTCTACACAGCCCTGGCACCATAAATACGGACATAAAACATTTGGCAAACACTGCTCACAACAATGCCTTGTGGCTTCGCAATGTGTTTCTATGTGTGGGGAGGAGCTTCTGAGGGATTTGAGCTCAAAG
This sequence comes from Amblyopsis hoosieri, assembly GCA_027564755.1. Lineage (NCBI taxonomy): Eukaryota > Metazoa > Chordata > Actinopteri > Percopsiformes > Amblyopsidae > Amblyopsis > Amblyopsis hoosieri. The sequence goes on from JAODUE010003097.1 coordinate 1,017, forward strand.
TTAGCAAGCTTTCTCGAGAATGCCCCAATATTACGTAAATAAAGAAATAATTAAATATATTACTTTGAAATAAATAAATATCGCTGTGAAATAAATAAATCAGGCAAAATAATAAAGATTTACTTTTATTAATTTCAGGGGACTGTTCCATAGTATAGTTCCATTTACAGTACGCATTTCGAGGAGATTTGCCACACAATGCCACATTTATTCATTTTCAGGGGGATTTTATTTCATAATGCAACCTTAATGTATTTATAGGCACTATTTCAAAAATAATGAGCAACATAATCTATTTCTATGGGAGCAAAGATGTCAGAATACAATGAAAACAGAGCAGCGTAATGCACTTCTATGAGAGTATTTCCGGTCTTGTAAGTGGTCGTATCGCTTTATTGTACGTCACAAACGGCATTTTGCTGAGTAGGCTGAGAGTAGCAGCTAAATGGCAAATGGACTGCATTTATATAGCGCCTTATAGTATTTTGCTTCACGTTCACCCACCCATTCACACACCCATGGTGATTGCTTCCATACAAAGTGCGACCAACCACTGGGAATAGTTAGGGGGTTAGGCATCTTGCTCAAGGATGCTTATAACTAGGTCAACACTTCGAACCCACAACCTTCTGTCTGGGTGCCCAACACCCAGACCACTAGACCACTAGACCATCCTGTCCCACCAGTAAATGTGCTTTGTACCATGTGAAATGTGTTCGCCAATCTCATCCACTCCCACCCTCCCTGCTAACAATCTCCTCCACAAATTATTAGGCAATAATCTGCGCACAATTTAAAAGATAACCCCATAATTAATTAACTTAACCTCTGCTTGTAAAATGCTACTAAATAATTTCCAGCTGACTCTCATTTTTCCACAATTATTAAAATGTTAAGTGATGTTAAGAGTTACAGTAAGTGACAACTCTCAACTGTCAGCCTCTACTTATACGCCAGGATGCCGTGACTATAACCATGAATGCGACCAGCTTTTATATCCTCAAATGTATCAATTAGGCAGGTGTGCTTGAGGAGAACCCTTTTTATCTCTTTCACTTGTTGGCTCTTGTATCATTTACACTATTCATGTTTTGTGGTTTCCATTAGTCTCAAATTAGTTAATAACCTTGCATCTTATTTGCCTATAGTGTAGACACAATATTCACTTCGATAATAGGGTCTGGGCACTCTCCATTGGGATGTGTTGGCAGCCGTTGCCTCCAAATGGTTCATTTTGAAGCTGTAGAGAGCCAAAATCACTTATGCGCGTTATGGGACCTTAGTTTGGAAAAAATATGTACGGTAGTCAATGGCGAGAATAACATTATTTTAGATCCCGTTTTAATTGTGACACGAAGTAAACATATGATGTGTGTCTATAAAAAAGACAATTGTTCAAGTCAAGAACGTTGCAGTTTGTGAAACTGTAAGTAATAAGTCATCTTTAGCTTCGTGTGTAACCGCTCAGTGAACTACAGCTTTCGTCTCGCACAACCCACGTCACCAAAACATTGCTCTCTTTGGCTTGTAGATTGTGGCGCGAAAACGTCATGACACAGGGTTTGTAGTCTTACTAATTACATACTTCTACAATCTTATATTTCAACAAATGCACGACAAACTGAGACTTTCTTGACTAGAAGAATTTTCTTTTAAATAGTCAAACATCATATGTGTACTTTGTGTCACAAAGCAAACTATAAACCAAAATAGTATTTTTCTCACCATACCATACATATTTTTTCCAAACTAAGGTCCCATAACATGGAAGTGATTTCGGCTCTCTATTAGAGCAGACTTTAACCAATCGGTGTTGCTACAACTGTTTGTATCACTTAATCTAATGCGATCACATTTCAAAAAACACACTTGACGTCATTGCACTAACCCTCATACATACACTGGTCACTGGCTGTTCCACTATGCAGGTGGTTGTGCAAACACTAAAGCCACCAGGGTTTCCAGACTATCTGGAAGAGAATAGTTGGACAGAGCCAGGCTAGCACTTTATTAGGATATCTTAAAAAAGATCCTTGAGCATTATGTGTGTTTGAATGGAAATAGATTAATATAGCCAACAGTGTCCCTGGAGATATTTAATTGGTGGTTCAGTATAACTTAAATTATACAATACATTGCCTGTGGTCTAATTCAAAAATACTCATTTTCAGTCTAACCTCTGCTGGGAAAAAGTGAACAAATTGTTCCACAGACACCTGAGTTAAAGCAGGCAGACACATTCCACGACTGCCAGGGTGGCTTTGAAAGTCCCTCGCAATTACTCCAAATCACCATCGGCACCTTGAGAACATGCACAGGTCCATGAAATGATCTCTGCGTTGGCTCAAGGCTTCATTAGAACACACTCAGTAAAGGCGCCATTCTGTGCCTGTCATGTTTGGGCTACAGTACACTCTCCCAGGGACGTCACAGGTGTCAAACCATGTGCTGCGTGCAGCTGGGGGGATGCCAACGCTAATTCCAGCCACACTTTACACTCGCCGATTAAAATGACCGCTTTGTCGCGTTTTGGTGAAATCATCATCACATTGCAAGAGATTGGTTAAAACTAAAATAAAAACCTTGCTCCCTATAACGGTGGTGGTGAAGAAGGGGCTTGGGGTCCCATGACGGGCCACAAAATGGAAGGGGACGGACGAGAGTGTGAGGAGCACTTCCACCCCATCTATATAACACAGCCTACTCAATAAGAACCACTGCGAATAATAACTACACGTGATAACTAATATATATATATATATATAAAATAACTATATAACTATATTCAGTATAAATGGATATGCCCGGCTCTTTCGGGAAGTCAATGACGATGACAATTTACAGAAGCCTAAAAACATTTCTGTCCAACCTCCTAGCACTTATGTCCGACAGCAGCTAGCTGAGCCCTCGAATCGACTAATCTCCCTTCACAAATTAGCTTTGTCACTCCTCCTTTCCAAACGCATGTCACATGGGAAGCATTATCTTCACGGAGACAGCGATTTTGATGATGGAAGGAAATGGGGGATGATGGGAAAGATGTTAAGAGATACCGAGAGAATTTAAACAGGGGTGAATAAAATCAAGATTCACTAGGTGGTTCAGACCCAGATTCCTCCCCGAGCACCGAGCTATCAGTGACATTGACTGGTTCATGTAATTCTGCTCTGCTTTGTCTTGGCCAATCAATGACCTGCCGACTCATACCCTGTGACAGTGCAACCATTACAGTAGAAGTGAAAAGGCTCATATTTCTTCTATTGCAAAGAATATGTACAGTATAATACCGTATACCTCATACAGTAAACTACCGACCCGTTAACGTTCAATTAACTTGTGCTGTAAAGGATAATTGTGTGACATCTTTGATTTTCACTTTAATGGATCCATCCATACCTAGATATCCTGGGTTCTGCTACAGTGATCCCTAAGTCAACTGTAAATCAAATTCTTACACTTTACTGGGTCTAAAGATGCTCTTAGCCTCGCTACATTTGATACACTCATTTGAATCAGGTAAAACATGTAAAAGAAATTCACTTAGATCAAGTAATCCTCAGGAAAAATTATTTTCACGTTGATTCTCTACTACCAGTTTATACCAGAGACGAATTGAGGCATCCAGAGAGGTCACAGTTCATTGTGGTATTTTGAGGTGCAGAAAGACAGTAAGAATGCTCGCCACAATCCTAAAGTTGAGATTGTTTGAGTAGTCGAGCAGTTGGTCCCCCCCATGTGCATCACAATAACAGAACACAGATTTAACTTTACAAAACTGCACAGCACAGGGATAACATTCCAAGACGTCATCATTCATTATATCAATAGGAATGAAACAATAAAGCATTTTCTCAAGATAGCTAAACTAGTGTCCTAGTGTATGTATGATCTTGCCTCCCACTAGATGTCACCAGCAGTGACACGTTACGGTTAGAACAAAATAAATTATTTGTTGGCCACACGTGCGCACGCACACACACACACACTAATGTGCACGCCTGGCTGGCCCGGCTATGAAAACAGAACAGAGGAGCTGAGATTGAAGTTGAAGACATGTTTAAAACAATCAGACACTGTGGTGATTTTCCAAAACAGGCACTTCTTCCTGCAGTCACCAGCTGAATTTCTCAACTGGACACACAAAGTCATTCTGGCGAGTGTATTCAGACTGACAGTGAAAACAGTGAAAATGAAACACAGACGCTGCAAGATCAGACTAGTCTCATGAGACTATTCAGCAAATGTGACACTTGTTATTCATACGTGCATAGTATGCATTTATTTGTATGTATTCATCATGAGACAATGAAGCCTTGTTCTCCTTACAAACAAACAAACAACAAACACACACACACACACACACACACACACACACACACACACACCCTTGTTTACAACGTCTACGGCACTTACAGGCATTGGTGACGGCAAAGCTGTTGGCCGTCTCAATGTTGTCCACATGAGGCACCAGGTTGAAGGGGGCGTCTGAGGCATTGGGGCTGGTGTTGTGTAGGAAGATAGCCAAGCGGAAGGCTGTGTACTCCTGATCGGTGTTTCGGATGAACAGGCCACCTGCGTGGAGAGAGGGGGAGAGAGAGAGAATGGGGAATGGGGGTGGGGGGTGAAGCTTTAACACTATTAAGGCCAACTGGTGAGAAGTGATTTGCAATTGCAATTCAAATATAACATGTATGCAGTCATTTTTGCCCTTGCAAGACATACAGTTATAACCTTGTTCGACATGTTATTGATCCAGTCCAATTAGACTCTGCTCAGGTAGGTTGAAGGTGCTGTTGCTCCTTTGATGAGAACCAATTGATTTCAACACTGCACAACTCTACAGGTATGCTAATTTATGTGTATCTTTAGCATAAAGCTATTCCTTCCAAAGCAATGCAGTGGGATTAAAAATGTTACATACTGCCTTTTGGTAGCAAACTGAGCTGCCCCTATAGGCACTGTATGGCACTGTATGGTACTGTATGGGCTGTGCAATTAATCACATTTTATTCGAGAAATCGAGAAAACATTTTTATTTTGCACAGTAGCTTATGTCAAGTAAACTCGTATTTTGTCTTGTGTTCTGAGAAACATGCAAACTTTAGCTAACCTGACATGCCAGTTTGTTGACACACTGTACCTCCATCTGGGGAGCCGTCCATTGAAAGTCCATTGAAACATTGTTTGTACGGCAGGTACTAATACTTTCATACTAATACAGTTGATTGGATGAACCATCTGGTCGTTTTCGCTGTCAGTACATCTAAACCACGCCCACATAGCTATCAACACAATGCTGATTGGAAAGTTCAGTTGCTACTCGGACACATTCAAAATGATCCCTAGGCTCTCCAGACTGATTCTCACGATAAAATAAAACTGAAGCTTGTGAGATCGGGATGGTTTTGGGCTGTTTAAGGTTTAATACAGTATCTTGAGTATTGCGCTTTAAAGTGCTGAATGGTTTCATATGAAAATATAATAGTCTGCAAATTGAAAGACCTTTTTTATCATTATGGAAATATTATATAAATCTGTATCGCATATGACGACATACCTGATATTAAGATTTAATAGGCTAAACAGTTAATATAGCCCAACACAATTAGCTATTCACACAACAACACCAAGTAACCAAAATTGCTAGGAAGGACTGTATCCAAATGGACATTAACTGTAAATGTAATATGACCTACAGTGACCTCTAGCCTAATCTCAGCCTTGTGGACCTTTCCAGCCACCCACTGTCTCATGGTAGAGTGAGAAACTGGAGACAGAGTTCAAATCTGATCCAAAAGACCTTCAGGAATCCTCAGAGAACCTCTCTGATGGTGGGATTATCATCAGAATGCATGTGTGGTTGGATGAAAGATCCTATATTGCTTTGAGGAATATTGCACTTGATAAAGTGTTGCTAATAATTGTTGGAGGTTCACAACTACCAGTATATTTAGCAGCAGTAACAGTTTTATCTAATTTATGTTTGTATTTTTGTATTTACCACGTTTAAGAAAACAAAAAACATTGAATTAGGATACTCGTTATAATGAAAACATGCATTTTCAATGGCTAGATTTATTCTTTCTGTGAAATTATCTTAATTTGTGTTTACACCATTCTTTTATTGAAATAGACATAGAAGTGACCCTTGATCTATTTATACAGATCAAACGAACCAAGTAGGTCTATTCACTCCAATAGAAGATGATGTAACATACTATTTTATAATTAATTTAAAGAACCTCGGCAAACGTACTTTTGTGCGTAGACAGAAACACCCGAGAAGCAATGACAACTGGCAAAAACGCAATAAAATAAACACTATGTTTCCCAGATGTCAAATAGACTTCGCCTGTATTGCAGTGGATGATGTGGCGGGGCTGGATAAATTGCAATTCTTCGTCAGTCTGAGAAGACTGCAGCCCATTCGAATTAATCGGCTTTAACTTCACTACAATAACACAACTGTACATCAATAAACCATCAACTCAATCCTCGTGTCAGTACAAATCACACGTCATGATTATCCCTTCCTTTGACGGCACATGGTTAAAAAAGTGGCATGGTGCAATACGCCGGGACAGTGTAGCAGTAATGGGAAGGGGGAGAGGTGCAGGTGAAATATGTTCACGGTTTTATCGTCCAACGGTTGTGTCTACACAAATGTACCATAAATCGTACAGCCAGTCTGCATTCGGATTATCCACTTTTCATAGAATCCCGCTGCTTGACGCACGGAGCTCTGATCTGCTGCAGTGGCGGTTTCAACTAGCCTGCAGATAAATAACCCAACAGAAGCATGCACTACTGGAAAAACACATATGAAACCAACCGAAAACACTATAACCTTGTCATTTTATATAAGAGATGTGGATTTCACTTAGTATTTCGAAATTTCTACATTCATCTCTAGATCTCACTTTGGACAGTCCTGATGGGGTTTGAGTGAGCAGCATGACGGACGCTCAGGACAGGTAAGAAATAAAGATCACATTCACAGTCAGGGCTTCGTTCGAATACACTTTTAAATATGTGTAGGCTACTTACCAATCTGAACGCTGCTCGGGAAAGCACCCATTGTCAATCCCCAAATGCCAGAAAATATCAATAGAAACTGGTCACAAGAAATCCTCATTTTGTTTCGGTTAAAAACTGATAAGAGACATCGAGCAGGTCATCGCTCATGCAAAATAAAATACCAGATAAAAAAGAAAAAAACAATTTAAAAAAAGGGAAAGTGTTCATTAGCAATCCATGGTCCGGGGCTTTAATTATCACCCCGCAGTGCCAGTTCGCTGGTTCCAGGGTACGGAGTCGTAGTCCGGCGCTACACAGGCTCCTGCAAACAAGATGGGGAGGGTTGGGAAAGCAAGCTGTGTGTGCGTGCGTGCGCGCCCGTGTGTGTGTTGTTGGGTGGGGAGGTGGGGGTGCTCACCATTGGTGGACAGTGTCGAGGCGAATGAATGGAGATGAAAGGTTTTGGGTTTTTTTTTTGGTTTTTTTAACTCGTCCCCTCTCTGCGTCGTAGTATTCACGATAACATGCATGCCCCTCGTAATGTGATACAGTAGGCCTAGTACAGTGTATATATGCGTCTCATAATCTTCTAGTTGGGGAGAATGCAGTGTGATTTAGATGTACAGCGCACATAGCCCCCATAGAGACATATCTGCGTTGCGTTTATCCTATCACTGCTTGACATTACCATGTGTTAGGGGAACTACAGTACCTGTCTGATGCATCATGCACTAGTATAGCGCGTGGTGTCGACTGGCTGGGGTATTGCGATCCGAGATACGAGATCGATACTGTGATCTGCAATACACAAACTGAAAATAAAAAGCAACCGCCCCTTGGAGGAAAACGTTTAACATTTTTTATAATTTAATAAGAATCTCGGTAAAACGTCCACCTATAGTTTACTGTGTGCTTATACTCCTAATGGCCTGTGGGGCCATTTCAACTCTAATAAATGCACAAAGCTGTGAAATAATAAATTTTTTATGTATATTTTAAATATTTTATGTATAAGTATGTCTCAATAATTGATCATCATCCAATGATTTCTTCTGTCTCCAGATGTTTTACTATGGGCATGCTCAGGTGTTTGTCAGCCATCCATGCCGATTTTGAGTCCCAGTGCAGGACATATAAGTACACATGCAGCCTGACAGATGTTTACCCAAGACTGATGGGCACTGCACCTGTGAACCCTCCCTTGACTAGATTTACATTTGACTAACATGATGTAAATAAATAAATAAATATGTAACCCAGTTAAATTAAAGGCGTGATTAACTATTGGTATGTGTTATCCAGCCCGTAGTTGGTTTCCAGCCCGTAGTTGGTTTCCAGTCCAGGTTTTCCCTTGTGTTCCATGATTCTATTCCTCCAGTCCATGTTTTCCCTTGTGTTCCATGATTCTATTCCTCCAGTCCAGGTTTTCTGTCTCCCCCATTAGCTGTAGATTGGATAATTGTCTTCTCCATGCTCCCCTGTATTTACACCACGTGTTTCAGTTAGCTGGTCATTGTGTGTGTAGCCCAGTGCCCTGTGTTACCCTGGTTATTGGTCAAGTTACAGGTCAGTGTATACTGTGTGGTCGTCTAGATTATGATTCCTGCCTGATCCTTCTGAATCTTGAGTATACGCCTTGTTATTGCACCTCCTTGATAAGTTCCCACCAAACCCCACTTTTTACATTCAGTGACTGTGCTCCATCTCATCAGTCCTGCACAAGATGAGGTCATCCAAAATACTGTATTTTCACTGGTTAGGTCACTGGGTTAAAGGTCAGGGCTTCACCTTCATCTGGGGGTTCTCTGTTTGTGGTCCGAATAACCGGAAAGTACCAGCCAATCATAGCCAACAGTATGATATATGTGTATATATATAGAATACATACCCTTAATCTGATCAAGCAATGAGTGGTGAAAATAAACCCTTACTATTTGTATCAGTGAAAATGATATAAAGGAAAGTACATTAACATTAATGCGCTGTTCTGCAGTGAACTCAGTAAGATCAAGGAAGAGGTGGGGAACTGTTTAAATAAACCTCCTTCATTCAAAGGGCCAATGAGTAGCTGTTGGCAAGTCAGCTGAGGGTCAGTTAATGAATGGCTGGGAGCGGGCGGACACGGCCTGCCTGAACTATGCTTTGTTTAAAGGTATAGTCAGCGGTTGTAAACTCGTGTGTTTTGTCGTTGCAACACGTTCTCATTCCCAACTCGTCATATATTGCAGCTTGGTCAATGGCCTTTCTCGTCAATTTTCGATAAGTTAGAAAGCCTGTGGCATTTTAGGATGAAGACTTCGGTCATGGACTGTTACTGGTAGGCTACGGAGTTACCACAGGTTTATTTTTAGCTATATGGGCATGCAATCTCAGCTCAAGTATTAGCTCCTGGTTGTAGATAAATAATCAATATACAATCGAGACATGTTAAAAATGTATTTACCTGAAATCATAAAAATAAATATTTTCAGTTATATTTCGGTATATGTGTAGCCTATGAGAAAGGCCATTGACCAAGCTGCAATATTTTACGAGTTGGGAATGAGAACATGTTGCGTTTGTCAAATACAGCAAATATCTACTTGCGCTGTCCGCTAGCTGTCCATCCTGAGCTTCTACACAGCCATGGCTTTGTCATTAGAAACACAAATGACTCCTTTTGTGGTGCAGAAATAGTATCGCCTTCGCTAGGCTATTTCCAAATTGGAAACGTTCTGAGGGAGCATCCTATGGCATTGAAGGGACGTGTTTTTTATTTTATTATATCTGGATAATTGAACTGATAGTGGCATAAGACATGATTTATTTGTCAATGATTCATACTTTAACACATTGTAATTGGCTTGTTCACTAATGACTGCTACATACAGTAGAGAACATGCCAGAAGGCAAATTAAAAAACACATTATTAAATGTTGGAATCAATAAATGCTTACAAAATGTGAATCCTTTGAAGTGTAGCCTATATGAAGATATCACAATATTTTGTAATATGTGTGTTGCTTGTGGAAATAAGACCTGCTACATACTGTAATGATCTTGCACTTTAGAAATCTCCAGACAGTCTCCATTAAAATGCAGCATTATAGCGGGCTATACCATAGTGTCACAAGATTGTATGCAGTAGTGTAATATCCATAATGTAATTTAGTAGGTTGTACATATTGTGCATGTGGCAGTAAATATCTTTAATGCAAACTCTTAAAATATACACAGCTGCAATATTTCAAGCATAAAATATCATAAAGACCCCATTCCACAATGCATCGACACATAATTGAACATATACAATACAGATATTTGTATTGTTACTTCCTAACATTTCAGACACAAACCTAAGGAA
>JAODUE010003098.1:0-11375 GCA_027564755.1 Amblyopsis hoosieri
TCTACCTGCTCCTTAACACTGTACCTGTTAACATCCTGTAGCAAGATGTCTACCTGCTCCTTAACACTGTACCTGTTGGCATCCTGTAGCAAGATGTCTACCTGCTCCTTAACACTGTACCTGTTGGCATCCTGTAACAAGATGTATACCTGCTCCTTAACACTGTACCTGTTAGCATCCTGTAACAAGATGTCTACCTGCTCCTTAACACTGTACATGTAAGAATTATTTAGCAAGATGTCTACCCTATCGTACCTGCTCTTTTATAATACTTGTATTCACTGTAAGTCACCTTGTGTGTAATTGTTGTATTTCTACATATTAATATAGAATATATCCATTCATGTCAAGTCTAGTTGTTGCTGCACCAAGTTAACAAATTATTTATCTTCTCAAATCTGAAATCGCTCCTGACATTACTGAGAGTTCAGGTTTTGCAGACATGCAAAACCATTTTGTTTTTTTAAGAGCAGATATTTTTATATATTCATATAATACTGTATATACATAATTAATAATTATATGGTATACTAACATTTGAAGCATAATGCACTGGAATTATTCAGCTGTTTTGTTTTTATATATTTCACTTTTACACCCGTCGTCTTGTTTGACGCTGGCGTAATTGCAATGAGCGCTTGTCTTTTAAGTTTGAGATGGGGGGAAAAAGGCAATTTAATTTAATTTGGTAAAGAACCGCTGAAAGGAAATGTGCATTTAAGCTTTACAGCTATGACGTGTCGTTGCATAGTTTTCGACTGTCCTAGAACATTCTGACAGGATCATTTGCCACCTGCGTTTCATCTTGGTAATTTGTTCCACATCGCTCAAAGCAATTCCTCTCCTCTCTCTTTGCACCTACAGAATCTTTGCTATTATCCACCTGACACCCCTCCCCTTCCCCCATTGCCTCCCCTACTGCGGCCATAAAGAACTATTTAAAGCATGGCGCACACTCGCATCATAGAAATGGGTCAAAAAGATGGAATGAATAGCAGGAGTTAGGTCTGCATTGAAAATGTAACATTAACATTTGGATCCTCTGTCCTGGCTATTAGTGTGATAGATCTCTGCTGTTTTATTTGATTTTGAAACCTAGAACGGGCGTTGGCAGCGCCATTTCCTCTGCTGTTAGGTGTAAGTTAACACTTATTGTTTCCTCTCCATTTCTTCTCTTTCTTTAAAAGACAACTCTTTCAGGAGGAAAGTGGAGGGCATAGTGCAGTCCAGTTTGGTTGACACCAGCAGCTCACACAACTCCAGTGGTAAGTATTCAGTTGCTGTTCACACAGGGAACCTTATTCCTTTTTAGTATGTTACTTGTGTGAGCGTAAGTCAGTCTGTAGGCCAGGGGTCGGCAATTATGTTTGGCCTCGGGTAAATATACTTTTTGACTATTGGTGGCGGGCCATAACATAATCAATGGCTATTTTAAAAAGGGCAGATTAGATTTTTTTTAGACTGTTTTATTTCCATCTTTCCTGTGATGTGATTTGAAAGAAATGCACATTTATTTCAGGTAGGCTATTGTTAGAGGTTTTCACATCTCGTCATTAGAGCTTTATTTGGGCCTAAAAAATTCAACTGACCCGACACAAATCTGTCTAATATTATCAAAATAATATTGTGGGCCAAGTTTGGGCTGCAGGCTGTTGTCTGAGCTTTGTTAATGGAGTACATTTACATGTATGTGTATGCAAGCTATAGCAAACCACTACCTTGAATATAGTTTGTTATGTAGTAACCACTACCTTGAGTATAGTTTATGTAGTAACCACTACCTTGAGTATAGTTTGTTCTGTAGTAACCACTACCTTGAGTATAGTTTATGTAGTAACCACTACCTTGAGTGTAGTTTATGTAGTAACCACTACCTTGAGTGTAGTTTGTTCTGTAGTAACCACTACCTTGAGTATAGTTTGTTCTGTAGTAACCACTACCTTGAGTATAGTTTATGTAGTAACCACTACCTTGAGTATAGTTTATTCTGTAGTAACCACTACCTTGAGTATAGTTTGTTCTGTAGTAACCACTACCTTGAGTATAGTTTATTCTGTAGTAACCACTACCTTGAGTATATCTGAGGACTACGAAACACAAAGGACCTGAAAAGGCCTCAGAACTGCAGTCCGCCATGCGTGAAGCATTTGGAAGACATGATCCAACTATTTCAGGAATCTGTCTAAGCTCTGTCCCCATCTCTGTTCGCTAGCAGTGTTGACCGTTCCCTGTTGCCGTGGCACATATACAGTAGCAACTCTACAGTGTGTTAATGCACGGTCACCTCCCTCCCATACTTGGTAGAAATACAAACTCACTGTAGGAAATGCGGTGGAATAAGCATTCACCAGTAAATGTACTTTTTGTTTTTTGTTAATTCTTCTTTTGCATTACATTTTTGGTTTGAGTGAGTGCCACATACAGCCTATAGGAGCAATACAAGGTATGTGTTGGCAAAAAACAAGTTGTCTGTGTTCTCCCTTCTGCAGCAACGCCAAGCCCTCTGGTGGCCACCTCGTTCACTGCACCTCAGAGTAAGTCACACCGCCCATCCCCACCAAACTGTCCGCACTGCATACTTGTGTTCTGTTGCCATGCCAACTTTAAGAGGCTGACAAATAGAGTTGATAGACTTGTGTAGCAGACGCTCCTAATATTAAAATCCATGATTTGACATCTTAAATGGCTTCTGGAATATATTCTACCAGCAGAGACTTCCTTGTGTCTATTTTTGAGAAACAATGGAAGTCTGTGCCTGATTCAACTGAATGGGTTGTTAGAAGCCTGATAACGAGCCATTCATTAGAATCAGGTGTGTTGGAGCAGGGAGACATCTAAAACATGCAGGGCTGAGGCTCTCCAGGACCAGGGTTGGCCACCCCTGCAATAAAACATATTGCTATAATTCTAACTGAGTCCATAAGGTAGGTTCAACAGTAATGCACTGTCTACAATCATTGTGTGCATGTATATTCCTATGTGAGAACCTGGACTCAGGTCTCTACTGAAAGTATCCATCGAGTGATTTCATGGTGATTGGAGGCTGAGCTCTTAATTCTGCTCAGGTGTCTCCACTACGTAAACCGGGAGGTGTAAAAATACTTCATGTCATTATAGGATTTGCCTTACATTACCACTTTAAGCGTAGGGATACTTTTATGGGTGTGGACAACTGGGGAAAGGAGAAGAGGTATTGCGCCTGGATTCCACCGGGCATGTGTGCGCTGTGTTCTGACGCTCCGACACGTGTTTTTTTGTCCTCTCAAAGCGTCAACTTCCACCGGGAGCATTTCAAAAGCGTAGAAGCGAGGCAGTTGTATTGGTGAGATCAACAAAAACTACTTTGCCTGTCCGACATTTACTTACTTTCACTCACTTCCACTCCAAAAAACTACTGCAATTATATTCCCCACCATCATGCTTTCTGGAATTGTCCTTATAAAAAGGATTTGTGGTGTCATAAAACTTTGTGTTATTAAATGTATAAAATTAACAGATCTTCCCAGATGTCAAATCCTTCTCTCTTCTAGCCTCCTGCCACCAATGTAGTCATGTGAAATACGATCCAGAGTCTGCACACTTTGTTTAGCACACAATTTCTATTGTATGTTGTATTTGAGCAGCGCGTGTTGGCAGCGGCTTCTGTCAAAAATGGACACGACGCCTGTCTTTAGCGAAGCAGAGCAGAGAGCCGCTTCCGGGACGCTTCCAACACGCCCTGCGTCGCACAGCACACGTGTCACACACGCCTCGCACCAAGTCACACATGTTTTGGACCATGTCGCACACGCTTCGCTCATGCGCCCAGTGGAATTCCGGGGTTAGTTTTCCTGCCAGGCTCCGTGAAGCATTGTGCCGTTTCTTCATCAGACATATCGTCGTTCTACACGTGTGGTTCCTTCACCTGTGCTCTGTGTGATCGTAGAGCCCTACACGTGTGGTGCCTTCACCTGTGCTCTGTGTGATCGTAGAGCCCTACACGTGTGGTGCTTGTGGCATCCAGTTCCAGTTCTACAACAACCTTCTGGAGCACATGCAGTCCCACGCTGGTGAGTCTGCTGCTCAGCAAGTCAAGTAACATAAATAAATACATAAATAAATAAATACATGTTTGTATGAATGAATACATGAAAAAATTATTACATTTTGGTCATATTTTCTATATTTATTTTACATTTATTTATGTATTTGTACATTTAGTTATGTAATCGTTTCTACGTCTATTGATTTGTTTTTGTCACATGGTATTAATGTAACTTGGTATCTCCCTAGTCACATGGTATTAATGTAACTTGGTGTCTCCCTAGCGGACAATGAGAATCACGCAAAGAGTGACTCTCCAAAGACCTCTCCAGCCTCTGGCCCTCAGGACTCCCTGTGGAGAGGCCCCCAGACCCAGGTCCAGACCCAGGTCCAGACCCAAGCTCAGACCCAAGCTCAGACCCAGGCCCAGGCACAGAGCCAAGCCCAGAGCCAGGCCCAGAGCCACCCATCAGTCCAGCTTCAAGTCCAGCCTCATGGCCCTCTTCAGAGAAACCACTCCATCAGCCGTGAGTAAACGTGTTTTATTGGAGTAACTGACATGTAAACACAGTAAACGTGTTTAACTGGAGTAACTGACATGTAAACACAATAAACGTGTTTTACTGGAGTGACTGACGTGTAAACATGTGTTTTATTGGAGTAACTGACGTGTAAACACAGTAAACGTGTTTTACTGGAGTGACTGACATGTAAACACAGTAAACGTGTGTTTTACTGGAGTAACTGACATGTAAACGTGTTTTACTGGAGTGACTGACGTGTAAACGTGTTTTATTGGAGTAACTGACATGTAAACAAGTGTTTTACTGGAGTGACTGACATGTAAACGTGTTTTATTGGAGTATTTTGCTTAATTTAAAAATCTTCTTGAAGAGAAATGTATTCTACTCTTGCATATTCATATTTTATTTTGATGAACTTGTTTGTCCTAGAGCCCACATCAGAGCGTACCTTTTCCCTGTCTATCTGATCAGACGGCACTTTATATTAAATATTTAAAGTGTCTAACATAACTGTTCTCCACAAACTGTGCAATTGGTCTGTCAGCATTGGTCACTATTAGAATGCTAACCACCTCTTATATGGTAAATTATGGAAATGAACAAATCAAAGTGAAATGTTTTTGTGGTACGGTTAGTCCTTCCAAAGTGCATTTTTTTATTATTATTATTCACACATATTTATCTTAAAGCTTATGCAGGAGGAGAGCAGTACAGTTATTGCTAGAATTACTAATGAAATAACTATATACTTATTTTTGATGTAGCTGTTCCTATATATGTGACTTATGTGTAGGGATGTGCTGACACAGGCCACGAGACTAGATGCTACACGGTATTGGGTTCACGAGAACGAGACGAGATTTTAACACTGTTTAACAAAAACAATCTTCAATAACTGGGAAAAAAAAAAATGTCTTACATTTTAAGATTTAATCATTGGGCTTGTGTCTGTGGTTCTATATAGGATGATGGGAGAAATATGAAGACATTCCTATAATATTTAGGGCTGCTCGATTATGGAAAACATGATAATCCCCTTTTTATACATTTATGGTCAATTATTGAAATGACCATTATTTAAAGCAATAGTATGCTGATTCTCTCCTTCCTCCCGCTGATTTTTAAATGCCACCAGATGCTGAAATGTGAAATCTTCAGGGACATTAATTGTAGTTGTGCATGGTAAATCCAAAGCAGAGATGTTGTGAATATTGCTGCTACAACCCATCGTTCATTCAATTTAATCCACATTCGTTTGATTAGAAGCGTAGCAGATTGAGCAGGTTTCTCAGTATCTGCTCTCTCATTGGGAGCATGCAGTACGTTTTAGAGTAGCCTGGACAAGCTAACCACTAGCAAGAGTGAACCAACATTCTGTTAGGATTATGGCAGCATGCCATCAGAGATAACTATGTTATACATTTACAACATATGCCATAAAATACCAGGAAATAATTGCTAGAAACATACGTGTTGGAGATTTAATCTTTAAACTCACGTTACTTTGTTACTACTGTTATTACTTTATATCAGTCTCATTAATAATTTTGATTAATTGCTTTATTACATTAAATATATAGCTTGCTTATATCGGTAAACTATGCATTTAGCCAAACTAGATGTTTTTTTTTTTTTTTTTAATGTTCTGTCTGTTACAATAAACGGTTGCATGCTAGTGAGTTCTGGCCATGTAGGGGTTATCAGAACATTTTGTTGTAGCAGACAATAAACAATATAATGTAACAGCTAAGCTGTCTGAGCAAAGATAAATTATGGACTTGTGTGTGTTCTCTGACTGATGTAATGCATAGCGGTTTAGGATTGACGGTTCAGGCGCTCACAAGAGATTAGCTGTAGCTAATATGTCATTATTCTAGGTGGTACGAACCAGTGTTAAAAAGATGTACAGTACTTCTCTGTGTATGGTAACGTCTTGGACAACCTGCCTGTTTTATAGTGTCATTAATGGTCATTTGTATTTTTGGGGACCAGGAGCCTTATAAACACCTGGCCGAAACCCACCTTGGTATTTGGAAGTTTGAAGTTTGAATCTGACAATATTTAAATAATGATAATAATAATAATAATATCTTATTTACACATGCATGCATGCTCTGCGTCTCAATGAGAGAGCAGATACTTAGTCACATGCTCAATCTTCTAATCAAACAAATGTGTATTAAATGGAAATATATAATATCATATAATAATTTTAATATCATTTTGTATAAATACATAAATAAGCATTTGTGTTTGAGGCTGTAATGTGATTAAGGCCATATAAATAAACTTGACAATAAGCTCCTCCCCCCCCCCCCTCCCCAGAGAACAACGGGCTGCCGGAGAAGGAGCGTCAGCAGGTAGCCGAGCGTCTTCTGCGCGTGGTGTGCTCCGACCTGGGCATGCTGGCCGTCCTCGGCAGCAAGGACTTCCTGAAGCTGGCGCAGACCCTTGTGGACACGGGCGCGCGCCACGGCGCCTACTCCACGCGCGATGCGCTGGGCGGCATGGCCGCGCTGGCGCTGCGCCAGCTGCCGCGCACCTACAACCAGGTGAAGGTGAAGGTGACGTGCGCGCTGGGCGCCAGCGCGGCGCAGGGCGTGGCAGTCGCCTGCCACGCCCAGGCGGCCGGCGCCGACGCCTGCTACGTGCTCACGGCCCACCAGGTGGAGGGCGGGCGGCTGCGGCGCTACGTGCTGGGCGTGCGCGAGGCGGAGCTGCGCGAGGGCCCCGAGCAGGTGCAGCAGTGGGCGCAGAACGTGCTGTCGGAGTTCGTCATGTCCGACATCCGCGCCGTGTACGTGTGGGAGCCGCGGGTGTGGGCAGTGGCCGCCGGGGGGGGCGGGGCGGCAGGGCCGGCGGGCGTGGCGGCCGGGCGCGGGCGGCTCTGCCTGCGCTGCGCCGGCTGCTCCCTGGGCGCCGTGGTGCAGGCCGTGCTAGGCCGGCGGGGCCTGCAGGCGCGGGGGCTCCACGAGCTGGCCGAGCTGCTGGCATGCTGCCGCGACATCGCCTCCTCCGCCAGCCTGTCCCTGCGCGACGAGCTGGCCGCCGCCCCGGCCCCCGGCGCGGGCCCCGAGGACGGCCGGTGCCCGACGCCGCCCTGCTGGGACGCGGCGGCGGAGGCGCTCCTGCGCGTGCACGCCCACTTCGAGCAGATCTGCGAGGCGTACGGCCGCAGCAAGGCCACGGCGCCGCTGCTGCAGGGCCTCAACAAGCACCTGCTGGGCACGCTGGCCTGCCTGCTGGCGCCTCTGCGCCTGGCCGCCCTGGAGCTCAGCAGCCAGCGGAGGCCCACGCTGCAGCTGGTGCTGCCCGTGTACCTGCGCCTGGAGAAACTGTTCACCGCCAAGGCGGGCGAGGCCGGCGCCGGCACCGCCAGCAAGCTCTGCCACTACTTCCTCGAGGCGCTGAAGGAGAACTTCAAGGTGCTGGCCTTTTGGTGTAGTTGGTGTTGCTATTGCTTTTGCTGTTTGTGCTGTTGTTGTTGTTTATTTTGTAGTTTGTTTTGTAGTTTGTAATTTATTTTGTAGTTTTGTAGTTTGTAATTTATTTTGTAGTTTGTAATTTATTTTGTAGTTTATTTTGTAGTTTGTTTTGTAGTTATTTATTTTGTAGTTGTAATTTATTTTGTAGTTTTGTAGTTTGTCATTTATTTTGTAATTTGTTTTGTAGTTATTTATTTTGTAGTTTGTCATTTATTTTGTAGTTTGTTTTGTAGTTTGTAATTTATTTTGTAGTTTGTTTTGTAGTTATTTATTTTGTAGTTTGTAATTTATTTTGTAATTTATTTTGTAGTTTGTTTTGTAGTTATTTAGTTTGTAATTTATTTTGTAGTTTGTTTTGGTGTCTTGTTGCTTTTGTTTTTCGTGTTGCTGTGTCTTGTTTTCGCTGCTGTTCTTTTGTTCTTTGCTGTTTCTTGCTCTTCCTTGTTTCTTTTCTATGTCGTTGCTTTGGTTGTTGTTCTCTGCTGCTGTACCATGTGACCAAACTCCTCGTTTGTCCAGGTGGAGCGGGCCCACCAGGTTGCTATGGTGCTGGACCCCCAGCTGAAGCTGCGTTCTGTGCCGGCCTACCAGCACGAGGACATCATCGCCCGGG
Organism: Amblyopsis hoosieri; assembly: GCA_027564755.1. Lineage (NCBI taxonomy): Eukaryota > Metazoa > Chordata > Actinopteri > Percopsiformes > Amblyopsidae > Amblyopsis > Amblyopsis hoosieri. The sequence continues at coordinate 8,646 of JAODUE010003098.1, forward strand.
CGTGCGACATGGCCACCGACCCCCGGGACGGCTGCAGCGGCGGGGGCGGAGCCAACGCGGGGGCCGGCTTGGGGTCCGAGGAGCGGGAGCCGGACGGCCCCTCGACCCCCAAGAGGAACCGCCTGGACGGGGGCGGCAGGGCGGGCGGCGGGGGCGGCGGGGGCGGCGTTACGTCGACGTGTGCGATCCCAAACAGCAGCGGTGGCAACGCCCAGGTGAGGCAGGAGATGCTGCAGTACCTGGCGGAGCCTCTACTGCAGGGGGCGCCAGACCTGCTGCAGTTCTGGAGCAGCAGCGGGGGGGCGGGCGAGCGCTTCCCCCGGCTGGCCCGCCTGGCGCTGTGGCTGCTGGCCGTGCCGGCGGTGGGCGCCCGCGCAGAGTGCGCCGCCGTGTGCGAGCAGAGCATGGCGGTGCGGCGGCGCCAGCAGGTCACCGCCGAGGAGATGAACAAGCTGGTCTTCCTGCGCTCCAACATGGGATGAGGGGGGGAGGGGCGGTGGGAGGTGCACCCCCCACACACACACACACATTGACTCAAGACTATTTCTATTCCTATAGGTTTTAGACTAACTTAACTGTAGAGGCGTTATAGGCACAAAGTTCTTCTCGTCGCAGACGTAAAAAAACATTTATAATAATAATTTTAAAAAACAAGTTGAAAAGAAATGCTAGTTTTAGATTATTTACGAATTACCGTTAAGCATTTGGGCTCGCTGCCTGAAGTGAAAGGCTAAATGAAGAGAAGCAGTGTTTTAGGGGTGGAAAGGTCAGGTAAATGCACTGTTTAGCCATGGCTCTCCAGTTAGATAAATCTCATGATCTCCAGTTAGATAAACCAATTTCCATATGGTTGAACTTCGAAGCTACGTTAGGTGGCAATGGCTAACTGCTGTATACATTTCATACATACTTTTATTAATAAAGTAGCTTTTTGTTTAAGCTTCAGCCTGCACTGCACTACACAGATTTTTATTTTATACTTACATTCACAAGAAAGCCAATGTATGGCAGGGATGGTAAACTTGAGATGTGTACGACGATAACAGATCACAAGCTAGTTAGTGGCTTGCAAACAGCCACGTCTATAATACAGGTACTGTAATGCTAGATAACTCCAGTTAACAAATGAACAGCAATGTCTGCTGTTGTGTATGTGGCTTTGACCTTCTATATGGGCTGTTTTACACCCTGCATACTTTCCATATAACTCTTCCCTTATATGGGTGGATAATTAAAGGTTTTCACTGTGCATTAAGGCAATAACCTTAATTGTTAGCTACAGTAACCTCTTCTAAAAAATATGTTCGTATGTAGGTCCTGTAGAAACATTTAAGATAAATTATTTGGTATCTGTTATATGAATGGAGGTCTTCTCAGGAAAGTGCACAGGCAAACATTTCCCATGATCTACTGAAAATAAACGTTTGACTTCTTGTGAATTGTTCCACCCCTAATCAAGATGACAAATGCCATTTGTAACCAAACCAAAATGTGAGGTTCCCTACAATTATAATCGAAACAGGAAGGCAATTTCAACAATTCCCACTAACTACATGGGTTTTTGTATGCATTTTAAAAGTAGCCAAGTAGTACTTTAAGTTTTCATGTCCAAATAATTCTGTTCATTATTTAAGGGAATGATTCAGTAGTAATAAAAAAGATATAGCCCTTAGGATATTGTTCCATCTGTCACCTTTAGTTTAGCCTTCATGTGCATTTGCTTAAACACAAACCATCGATGTGAGGCCTTTCTCCAATGACTCAATGGCCTTTTCATCTTTAGTCCATGCCTGGTCTTTCTCTAACAATTTAGTACATGGTTTATTTGACCTCCTCAGATGGAAAGGCTAGCATTTGGAGCCAGTGCCCTCTAGTGGCTAAATATTTTTCCAGTCAAGGACAACATTGCCATTGATATCAGTACCTCAAAGTTGCACATGCAGGTGTATATACAAGAACAACGTTACCTTTTTGAAAAATACATCCCTCTTCAATATCCTACAGTGTCTTCTCACTGTTGGGAACATCCTCTTAATAGTGAATATCCTCCTCAATAGTGAATATCCTCTTAAAAGTTCACGTTTATATGCATGACTATACCACAGCAGCTGGCCTCAAACTGTCCTATAGGATAAGCAACTGCTTTAGAACTGCACATGCAGTGAAAGTATTTTAGCAATGCCAAAGTGAATATGTCAATAATAATATATTTCAGTGTAAGGATGTATATTAATAAACGTTTTATACTAAATGTAGCCCATTGTCTCTGGTCCAGTTGAACTCCGTTAAAAAATGAAAATGCCTTGGGTGTCTAAATCAAAAGCTATTTGATGCATGTTAACAACTGAAGTTTCATACTTTTTTTTTTTTTTTCTTCTTTTAAAAGTTCAGTACTTAATATTAAAAAAAAAAAAAAAAGTTTGTTTTATTAATGTTCATAAGCAAAGGAGACTACGAAGTTAGGGTAATGTAGCGGTTAAGATGATCCATGCACCGAGTTTATTTATTCAATTGATTTAGCTTGTCTTTAATTCAGTTTTGTATTTTCTTTGTCTTTTTCAAATGACCCTGACTTGGAATAATATTACAGGACAAGACAAACGTCGATGCATATTCATTTTCAATCTTGAATTGTTGGGCTATGTGGGGAAAGACATTCCTTTATTATTTTTAACATTTATATTTTCTTTTTGGGGGCGGGGGGGGGGGGGGGGGGTGTTTTTTTTGGGG
>JAODUE010003099.1:0-11375 GCA_027564755.1 Amblyopsis hoosieri
AGACCTCATCGGGCTAATCAGGATAATCAGGCTAGCATCCCTGGCCGTACCTTGTGATGCAGACCTCATCAGGCTAAGGCTAATCAGGCTAGCATCCCTGGCCGTACCTTGTGATGCAGACCTCATCAGGCTAATCAGGCTAATCAGGCTAGCATCCCTGGCCATACCTTGTGATGCAGACCTCATCAGGCTAATCAAGCTAATCAGGCTAGCATCCCTGGCCATACCTTGTGATGCAGACCTCATCAGGCTAATCAGGCTAGCATCCCTGGCCGTACCTTGTGATGCAGACCTCATCAGGCTAATCAGGCTAGCATCCCTGGACGTACCTTGTGATGCAGACCTCATCAGGCTAATCAGGCTAATCAGGCTAGCATCCCTGGACGTACCTTGTGATGCAGACCTCATGGGCTAATCAGGCTAATCAGGCTGGCATCCCTGGCTGTACCTTTCTGTGCTGATCGTAATTGCGTATGAAGTCACGGAGCTGCTCCTCTCGGCTCTCCAGCGTGGCGTACAGCTGTTGCATCTGGTTCACCAGGTCAGCCTTCTCCGCCTTCAGACGCTTCCGGTCTGCCTTCATGGCTGCAGGGGGAAGGGAGAATGGAGGGGGAGAGGAAGGGAGAAATAGAGAATGAGAGTGAGAGAGAGGGATAGCAGGAGAAAGGAAGGGGGGGAGACAGATTTTGAGTTTCTAAACATCTTTATTTTTATTATCAATTTTAGCAATAAAACAGCCCAGTATAGCCCACATAGTAGTGTTGGTAACACAATAAGGGCACACCACCCAGCAGCACAGAGAGAGAGAGAGAGAAGAGAGAGAGAGAGAGAATATGATTATATTAACATATTTTAAAAAAGTATACTTTTGTCAACATGTACCACTGTTGCGTCATGCCAATAAAGTGATATTACTTGAATTGAGAGAGAGACAATTGGAAAAGGAGTGAGAGAATGAGAGGGAGGGAGAGGGAGTGTGAGGGAGTGTGAGAGAGTGAGAGGTAAGGAATGTTTGTATGAAAATTTGTAATGTTCTAGTTTAATCTTCATTCTGTTACCACTGCTTTGGCAATACACAGTATTCACCTGTATAGGGGTTAAGACACGGCAGAGGAACTTACTGTAAGATTACTTACAAGTACTAGTAAGTAAGTGTACAGTATGTTGCTTTTAAGAATGTACACATTTGCCTCTCAGTGGTTAACTTAGCAAACATACGTTATGTGACGTTATGGCTAACATTAGCATATAAATGCAGGAACAAATAAATGCACTTCAACACCATTTGTTTGCACTGCATTAAAAGCAGCAGATTTACACGCAGCACGGCTGACTACGCCTTCACGTTGTTGACGTCTGTGGGCACCCGTGGATTAGCCGGACTATCACAGGCCACCTCTTCCAAGTCATGCGATGTCAGGCTGGCATCGCAGGGTGCCAACGCAAAGCAGCAAATTAGCCAGATGAAGAAGAAGTAGAAGAAGAAGAAGAAGAAGGCAGAGAGGGCAGACTTAATGAAACAGACAATATAACACAGTTCTATCACTCCCAATTCAAGGGAAGGCAAGCACCTGTAAGCTGATACACGTTTACTACTACTCACAGTCTGCTATCGTATCGTATACATCTACCTGGCTCTGTGAATACTGGAGCAAGATTGTTCAGTTTAATTTCGCAGTGAAAATCATTCTAGAAAGCATAGGAATCATCGTGTTGATAGCTATACCGGCGTGGTTTAGGTGTGCCGAGAGCGAAAACGACCAGATGGTTCACCCAATCAACTGACAACTGGTTTTTACCGATTAGTTTCTGTTGATCACTAAAAAACATCAGTCTACCCAAAAACATCTTAATATCTGTCTAGGGTTGGTTGAAACCAGTTTTACAGAGAAACTGCTTCTTGGTTTGAAACTCCCCTTGGTATGATGCATTTGAGGAGTGTAGCTTTAAATGTAATAGCTTACATCTCTCCATTAGTGTACGATTTGATTGATGTCTTCACCTTAGCTGTATAATGGATGCCAGCTAGTTGAACAGTTCACAACTGAGAAGCCCTACATTCGATTCTCTCTCTCTCTCTCTCTCTCTCTCTCTCTCTCTCTCTCTCTCTCTCTCTCATTCTCTCTCTCTCCTCTTCTTCTTCCCAGTGGTCTCTGAGTCAGGTCTTCATTAATATCCTTAATTAACCTACATCACAGTTATGTTAATTGCATGACATTTACAAGCATCGTCTGGAGTGCCTGTTCAGATGTGACTGCCTTTCTCCTTCAAAATGATCTCCCCCCCCGACCCCCTTTCATCCCCTCCCCCTTTCCCTTTCCCAGCTTCCTCTTCCATCCTTCCCGGGCGGAATCCCCGTGCCAGAGTCAACACACAGGCCAACTGTCTGGTGAGCGGAGACAAGAGACGTCTCTCACTGGCGATGCACAGGCAGGAGAAGCTACGCGCACCTGCCCCGGGAATTGAAATCAAAGACCCCCCTTTTGAGACGAGCCAAAACATTGCGGCGCTATCCCATCATGCACCTGTGCTGTGCTTCACCTGGCATGAGCCAAACCGTCCTCGTGATAGCAGACCCAACAAAACGACGATTGTGACTTAGGAAACTGGAGCTCATTCAGAGACAAACACCATGAGTTTTTGGCTCCCTTTTGCAGCAAGCTTCAAGTGGCCATTCGAGGAACTGCAGTTTTGGTCACTTCCGCATTGTATTAAATTCTCAGTGCCTGGCGGTTCCCGCCTGACACAGACACAAACCTTAAGCTTTAAGGCCGAGCAGGGATAGTAAAGTAACGTGCGCGCGTCGCCAGATACATTATATAGAGGAGACATGCCACTGCAAAGATCGTTGCCGAGTGGCGAGACGTCGGCCTCCGACAGCCATATTAATGGCTCCCCAACCTCATCCTCCGTCCGAGACTCCGAGCGCGTCCACAAGTCATTACAAGATTAGACGGGGGAAAGCCACCTGGGATGGTAACCATGGTGACCTTAAGTTAATGCATAGCGAGGGTGGGAAAAAGACAAACATGGGGGAAAGCAGATGCTGCAGAGGTTTGAACTTAACGGCTAGAGTTTCCACAGATGACACTGTGTTTGCCTTCTGTCAGAGACACCATATTAGGAGACATTCTGCACTGGGTTGCCCAGATGAACGTAAGGTATGTCTCATTGCCTAGTTTGAACTTAGATAAGCACTATGAGTTTATGGTCTACTAAAAAAATGTCAGTTGCACCACACAATAGTTCTAACGTAACCCTGCTAAAAGATCCAGCATAAACCAGCATGAATTACATGCTGATCCAGGCTGGTTCATACTGGTTAGTGCTGGTCAAGGCTGGTTCATACTGGTTAGTGCTGGTGTAGTGCTGGTCCAAGCTGGTTCATACTGGTTAGAGCTGGTGTAGTGCTGGTCCAAATTGGTTCATACTGGTTCGAGCTGGTGTAGTGCTGGTCCAAGCTGGTTCATACTGGTTAGAGCTGGTGTAGTGCTGGTCCAAGCTGGTTCATACTGGTTAGAGCTGGTGTAGTGCTGGTTCATACTGGTTAGAGCTGGTGTAGTGCTGGTCCATTTTTGGACTTTTAAAATGTGTCTTGTAACTTGCTAGCATGCTAACAGGCAGGTTGTAAGCGATTCCAGCAGGCACAAAACAAAAAAAAAACATAGCAAACCACCAGCTGAGGGACCAATCTCCTCCCACCCCGCTGTTCTCTGAAAATATCAAACGAGGAGGAACAAACGCATGCTCTTTAAGTGCACGTTCTACGGACCCTCCTGTCCGTGGCAACAGCGCTCGCTGAGAGGGGCTCTCGGACAGACTCAGCTGCCGGGCTTTTTATGCAGGTTTTACGCTAAAAGCCTCTTTCTGTTCGAATCTGCACTCACACAGCCTGGGTGAGTGGTCGCACTCATGCCTGAACTTCCTGTGTTATCTGCTAACAGCCAACGGTCACTGGTCATGTTTTACAAGGGGAAGAGTATACAGAATGTATGTTGCTGATTAGACACTTGTAATCGTTTTCTCTTTACTGGTGTGAATATTAAAGTGTGTGGGTGGGTGGTGCACACATGCATGCACACGCACAAGCACACGCACTGTTGTCAAATGTAATCCCTACGTAGTGAATTTGATGCTGTAAACTAAAAATGCTACTAGCTTAACAAAATTGTTATAAAAGTAGAAAAACATTAAATATTTTTTTAAATAATGTTTTTGTTGAGAAATGTTTTGTTTCCACACACAGTCTCTCTTGGTGTGGATTACTGTGGTTTGTTCTGTGAGTCCAATTCAGAGTATTTCCTTCTCCCTTGGCCAATGACAGCCCTCATTATCTGCTGTTCCCAATCTATTCAGCTGAAGGCACAATGAGCACAATTGAGACAACAACAATTTCTGTCTGCCCGTTAAAAAAATAATACAAATTCTCCCAAAACCCACCAGTATCAAAACAATGGGCTTCCCATCAGACTTAGTCTGGTGAGGATTCTTACAGCGCCAAACACACAACAAGTGAGACCATCAAAACAACTTTTATAAAAAGGACAATAGCAACGCATGGAGAATACTAAATAATTAGCTCTGTGGGGGATGCACACACTTCGCAAGAATGTAAAGGTGTTTTTAAAGGTGTTTTTAATGTCACATACACATACGTGTATGATATACATGAAGCAAAATTCGTTCTCTTCCTAAAGGGAGCCAGCCGTGGGCAGCCACTGTGCAGCGCCCGGGAACCAACTCCTGGTTGAAGCCAGTGTCACTGGTCACATGGCACTGACTGGAGAGTGAACCTGACATGTTTATTAGTTTTTTTGTAGCCACACATTCACATATGCAAAGGCTGGGGAACACAGCGTTGTAACCGCTACGTCACTATGTCGGTAACTGCCTACTTTACAAGCCAGGTATTTTGATTGGCATGCATGATGACTGTGATGAGCAAGTCAGACGTTGTGTCAAACTAACTAAACAACAGGACTCTGGCTGTTTACAGGTCTTGTAAATCTGTCAAATTAGTAGGCTACGGTAACTGCTAAAACTAAATGTTTAATTTAAAATGTGTACATATAGCGGTGCACTAGCAGTACACCAGAAACAGCGTCTACACACTTGTGAGTAACAATGCTAACAGCCAATGTAAATCGACAGTATTACTTGCAGAACGTCCGAGAGTCCTGTGACGAGCTTACAGTGGTCTACGTTCAGACGTTATGTGACGTAGGGCTGACGGACCGTAGAGGCTGAGACGAATGCATCAGACGTTCAACCCAGAGTTGCTTATGTGACGTAGTGCTAATGGCCGGGTAACAAGCACTAGCAAGAATGCAACGCAAGGCATTGCATTCAAGTCCACATGGCATGCTGCAATACAGTAAATTAACATTCAAGTCAAGTCAGTTTTATTTATATAGTATCACTTAATCACATTACAGTCTCAAAGGGCTTCACAAGCCCACTTTTCACATGGAAACAAACAACAACCCCGTAACCTTCTCCTTCACTCTTACCCACCCTGTATAAACCAGGGTGGGTAAAAAAGGAATAAACCTTGGGAAGGGACCACAGAGGGAGGAATCCACCCTTCCAGGACGGTTAGGATGCAGCAGGTGTCGATAGGGCAGCAATAATTTGTAATTAAATCTTTTCGGAAATGCGTCACATTGTGTAGTGAGTAAGAACTGACACATTGTATGAATTAACTATGTTCTGTAGTGGTCAGGCAAATGTAATATTGCCAGATGCCACAGGAGGGTGCGTCCTGGTCTGTGTTTAGGTCTGAGGGTGCGCCCTGGTCCCATATAACAGAATCAAAGTTGCTGACGCCCCCCCCTTTCACGTACAGCCATGACGTCCTTCACACTGACGAGTGAAGCCACTCCTACCTGGCACCCCTCCACCCAGCTAGAGTTTTAGCTAGCTCTTAACAAGGTGGAAGAGATGGGGGCACGTCAAGAGGGAGGCCATTCTTTTACTTTTTTACATTTTCAGATAATGCAGTGGTGACAGAGTGATTAGGTAGTCACTCAACAGCCCAAACTCCGACAGCTTTCAGAGCAATGGTTAATTAAAGGTGTAATCAGCGATCGTTAGCTAATACACATTTTGTTAAATTCACCAAATATCTACTTGTGATCCACTAGCTGCCTGTTCTCTGTGTATAGATTGCTCATTACTAGTGTTTGTGTGTGTGTGGGTGTGTGTGTGTGTGCGTAATATGTATGTTGGCTTTTAAAATCAATACTCACAAATCGGTGAATCAGAAATAATGACAGAGCTTAATGCAGTGTGTCTCTCCTCTGTTCAAAAGAGATACAAAGAGACACAGGGAAAATTGCCCTATAATTTCTGCTAAATGTACCTATAAATGTACAGTAGTTCCACCAGAGTATAATTTGCTGCTATGGTTACAGTTCCGCTATGAACACTGGCTGCAGGATCTCAGCCAGTGTTCCGTGGCCTAGACCTCAGTTGATGAAACGAGGGATGCTGCCGCAACACTTCGGAAAAGCTGGGAGCACGGGTCTGGCACGGATACGGAGGACGCCGCGTCCACAATGTTTGTGATTGGCACATGGCGGCAGGCTTCCATGACAACAGGATTCCACGGTGAACCGTTGCAGTCTCCCCGGAAACGAAGCAGTTGAAAAAACATACTGCTGGTTAGCCCTCCAAATACACTTGCAATCGTTAAATAGCAGCCTCTGTGGACTTGGTGGTATAGGGAGACAACAGTTTCCAAGAGAAGGATGTTGCTTTGTTTAAAACTGCCATTTAAAAGCAGTTAATTTAATCAATAAGAGAAGAAGCTCAATAATAGCGCGGGTACGTACGTATGTACGTGTGTGTGTGTCTGTGTAGATAGAGGCCTAGAACAAAGTGTCTTCTCGTGCACATAATTTTAGCGTGCCACTGAACGGCTTTGGTGATACACGTCTGTCTGAGGAATTAATTTGACTTCCTTACTGACTGCCGGTTCCTTCGTGATAGCCATTAGCCAACGCAGGGATGGCTAATTAAAAAAAAAAGCAAGGGCTGGCTGTACTTTGAAAATTCATTAAGCAAAAGTTAGATAAGAAACTGCCAAGTCATCAAGCTGGGCAAACTTTCACACTATTAGAGTAGAATGGCGTGCCCGTGTGACTGTAGGTCACGCGGTGAACGTGTCCCTAATACGGTTCCTGGTCTTTGACACCCGTGCACTCTACTGTATGTCTGGGCAGCAGGGGTGACCGACCAGCGACACTGGGGTGAACAAAAGTAAACATTTCAGCATTTGATTTTTGAATGGATGCGGAGGGACTTTATGCAGACCAGAATGACACAGCGTTCCCTGCAAGTCAACGGGCAGGTCCACAGATGTCTCCATAATTCTGCTGATTATTTCCCTCTGGGGGTTCTAATGGGTATTGTGAGCATATTACATGAATTCCTAAGTACCTCTAATCAATCTGAGGCTACAACGGTATTTTTGCAGCAAACACTTCTGGGGTAAATGTACTTCCTTTTAAGCCACGGGACGACAGGTGTTCCAAAAGTTGTTGGTTTGATCCCGGCTAACTCCTCACCGAGGTGTCCTTGAGAAAGACACCTAACCCTTGTGGTCGGTCGCGCCTTGGATGGCAGCAATGTCCATCGGTGTGTGAATGTGTGAATGTGAGGCCATACTGTACAGCGCGCTTTGAGTGGCCGGAAGGTTAGAAAAGCGCTATATCAATGCAGTCCATTTACCATTTATCAGCCTCCACAGAACTAACATGCACACTTAAGAGACCGGAAACGTTCCATTTTTGCTGCCATTGAAATCGCATTACAGTGCTCCATCTTGTTTTTATTCCAGTGTCATTGGTATACAACTGGTTTGAGTGGCCACGGGTATCACAACAAACCCTGCAATTACAAGTGGCTGGCAATTACCTCCCCATCTCAATTATAGTGCTGAGAGTCCAGTGACTGGCCTGAGGTAGGCGAGAACCCAAGGCTCAGCGATGGGGGCAGCACAAGATGTGGGCACCGAAGCCTAGTAAAGAAGAAACCGCAAGATGGAGGGGGCAGAGAACAGAAGATGACAGCAGGGAAAAGGGGGAAATAAGGGCCGAATGCAGCGACAATGGCGCTGAGCTTCTTCTCTGCTCGTCTCATTGTCTATTCATGAAAATCAAAAGATTATCATCGATCCGTGTGAATGGAGGAGGGTGTGGCGACTAGGCAGTGTTTCTGCAGACCGCTCCCTAAGCAAACAGGTATTGTGTTCAGCGGAAGACAGCAGAATAGGGATGATACATTTCTTTCAAGCTACTTCATCACATCAACTCTTTGATATATCAGCCAAAAAATACAAAAATAGAAAGGCTATTCTACTTCAATTGTTGGTAGCGCTTCAATCAAAAACCCACCGGGACCTGAGGTTCTCTAAACATTGGGTGTAATCCTCATGCGATGTCTGAGCAGAATATTCCATGAACAGGGCCTTGTGGAGGGGGAGACACACGTCAAATAGACGCCTCATCTTCAATCAGGTGGTGGCATTACCTTGAGCCCCTGTAGATGCTGTTGATGTTGTATTTTATACCTGAAACACCCACCCGGCTGTTTCACCTCCAATGGCACTTCACACAGCAGATGTTTCATCGCCCCGGGATAACGAGACCTTCGATTCAGGACCCTGCATTTCACTACAGTAAACAAGGTAATAAAGTGGCTTCGTATAATAGGCTTCTATTAAAAAAAGGCTGTTGTGTGCTTGCAGCAACCAGTAGAGCCACACTAACTAGCATCAACTTATGCCAATGCCCCATTAAATGGAAAAGTACCAACTTGTAGAAAGCAACAAAACAAGGAGATAACAGATGTATTTATAGTGCACAGTTGTAATCCGGAGACAAACTGAAACCAGGAAAGGAGCCACAACTTCTGCCCACCATAAGTGTCTGGTCTGAAGGCTGGAAATAATGCTACAGCAAAAATAAACAACCCTGCTGGATTTTAGGAGCCTCGTAAAAGAGTCCTCTGAGATAGGAAGTACTGTGTCGAATCTGCAGTGGCACTCGCCAAGCAAGAGAGATGAGCTCTAGACAGCACTTCTGCAGAACATATGGGCAATGTAAGACATAAAGATAAACAATAACATTGGTTCAAGTGTCCGACATTTCTAACTATTGGGTCACAAACCTGGTCTTCCCGCATTAATACCAACAGTACGAACACCAGTACCAGCCATACATAACTTTCAATGTAATCAGTGCAAGGCATTGTTCCCACACAACGAAAACAAAACTGATATTAACTAGCTTTTTTTTTTTTTAAACCAGGCAATTTCCTTTTGTCCTCCCACATAGTCTGCCTTAATTGCAGGCCAGACCAGTCACGCTCACTGATGGTGGGCTCCCTAAGCCAACAAATGTTCCCCCGTATAAAGCTTTCAATATTTGCTGATTGCTGTCAGTGGCTGCGGGGGTCCTTAGTCACTGGCCTTCATTAGCAGGCCTGAGTCATAGAAATTATGATTCTGGATGCAGGCTGTTCTGATGGCAAAACAGCAGATACAGTTAAGTGTTTATTTGGGTTCCATTTGTTGCTATACTGTATTTGGCCGTCTTCAATTATTTGGAGGCGTAGGATGCTGTCAAACTGAAAAGTCTGGCCTACAAAGTCCCCTGACAGGCCACGGTGTGTTTGTCTTTTTACCAAAATCACTGTTTGTGCTTCAGCTGCATTCTGGGAAATGTAATGCTTTGCTGGAGCATGATTCGCTGCTGTGTTGATGACATCTCAGGTTGGCATGCTGCAATCTCACTGCGCTGAATATAGAGGCAGAAACCCAGCCTCTATAACAAACAGTATGTAGAATATAGGCAGCATGTAGTATGTTTGTCTGCCACTAGGTGTCACACTAAGCACCAGCATCTCAGTCTAAAAACGAATGCTTTGTGTCACACAAACAAACGCACTAGCAGGCACGCTCGGTGGCCCGGCTATGTCAACAAAGAAGAGAGGAGATGGGAACACACACAGAGGGAGGGTGATTGTGTCAATCTCTGCTCAGGACGCCATTACTCGACTATATCTTTACTATTTATATATTTACATAGAAAACAGCAGGATTCTGCTATATTCATGTCTACAATATTGTACATAAAACACACACACACACACACACACACACACACACATACCTATGCATATATATTTGGATTAACACTGGCTTCAGCAGATGACATTTCATGGATCTTATAGGCCGTTATAGAAATGTGTGCACACAATGCAAGCGTGAGGTTTACCTGGAGCTCATTCCAGGACCAAGGGCCATAACAAAACCGACTCAGCCTACATTTTGCCACCCCCACCACATGTTGCTCTGCCCCCCACATGTTGCCATGCCCACCACCTGTTGCCACGCCCCCCACCGGCCACTCCCACCACTGGCCACACTTTGCAGTGCCCCCTTAGCCCCGCCCCCAGCCCACTGTAGGCAAGTAAAGTGCATTTATACAGCACCTATCAAAGATACAACTGGCCCCGCCCCCCTTACAATGGCCCCGCCCCCCACGCTCACCTTGCAGAGCCTCCCTGGCCCGGTCCAGCTCCTGCTCCTTGTGGCTCAGCTGCACGCGGAGCTCCGTCGCGGAGAGCACTCGGGCCGAGGAGCTGCCCCTGCCCGGGGCCTCCTCGCCCGGGGCGTCCCCGCCCTGGCTCTCCTCCACGTCTCTGCTCAGCATGTCCTTCATCTGCCGCAGGAGCTGCACCTCCTCCTGGAGCTGGGCCACCTCCTCGCGCAGCAGCACTGAGGAGGGGGGAGGAGGTATGGGGAGGTGTTGGGGGAGGGAGGGTCAGCGGTGTGGGTGTATAAGGGGGGGAGATGAGAGGGGAGGGAATTAAAATGTTGTGTTTCAACACAGCGCGGGCATCGTTATTGTAAGTTTAACCCAAACAAACTGGTGCAGACTGCATGACACACAATTCTAGCCTTGGGGGGGCAGATCTTCCGAGGAAGAAGACTATGGCGTTGAAAGCAGAGGTGTTTTGATGAGCAATCCTTACTTCACCTTTAAGTGACAATAATAAGTGCATCTTTTCAACAGCTGAGTAGGCCAAACACCATCGCAAGCAAACCACATTCTTTAGGATAATGACAGCTGGACGACATCAGAGCCACTTCTACTTCACATAAACACTTCCATAGAGTATCAATATGCCAGTCAATCCTCCAAATAATTGCTGTATTTAAGCCTAAATACAAACAAAAATCTTAAACCTGGGAGTGGATCATAACAGAGCATGATAATACATACAGTATGCATATATATATATATATATATATATATATATACAGTATCTCACAAAAGTGAGTACACCCCTCACATATTTGCAAATAT
>JAODUE010003100.1:0-11373 GCA_027564755.1 Amblyopsis hoosieri
TAAACATTTTCAAACTTTTAAGACTTTGTTGCTGATGATGCAGTCATGGCTGCAGTAGTTACCTCGCCTGACTTGCCACTCAATATTCTAAAGCCTACCTTGTAACTGCCCTTGACCTCAATGATCGCACCTTTGTTATTAAATCAGATTTAAAATGCATCAACAAATTATTCACATGTAATGTATAGCATATGGAAATAAAACAACAAAAAACTAATAAAAAATAAATAAATTTAAAAAAATGAAAAGAGAAGTGGCTATTTATTTGTTTTTTTTTTATAGAAATTGAGGTGCCGGATCCAATCAAATAGGTGCCGGTCCCAATCTGAGCGGTAGGGGTGCTCGCTCTGGTTTGCCCCGGCACAAATTAAGCACTGGCTACGATGAGTGCAAGTGTCGACTGAACTTCACACTAAAAGCATGTGAGAACTAAAAAAGCTTTCATTAGAACAACCACCGTTCTTACACAGAGAAAAGCCTCAAAAAGCAGGTCCATCATCACAAATGATTGCCATCATGTGTGACACAGTAAACAGTAAACACAGTAAACATGTCCATCACAGCCTTTTACACTTTTACACACAAGTCTCAAAATGTCTTAGTAGAACACAAAATACTATGGAAAGAGTTCTCACATAGTACTTATCCACACGATATCTTCAGAAACAGCAAACACAAACAATCACCAACTTCCAACCACTCGTACTGTTGTACATAGGAGAAGGGGGCAGGTGTAACGTTGAGGTGCTTAGTTAGGACACCTGTAAGGATGAGCGGGAGCAGGCTGTCCATGTCATGGCTCCGGGCATTACAAGAAAAGTGAATATCCCATTCCTTAGAGGTTCTAACTACATCCATGGGTGAGGGAATACTTCACAATGAGGCTAATTGAATTCCTCCTGTCACAGCAGATCCCAGTCCAGCAGAGTATGAGGGAATTTGTATCTATCACAAAGCCTGCTTCACTCTAGTGAAGCAAAGCTAGGTGAATGCTCTGTACGGGAGATCACATTCAAATTCACAACAAATTCACACGCAAAAAACTGCACTGTATATACATGTGTGTATGACTCAACATAGTGCAACAGTATAATAATTAGTCTTCCTAAATGTATTGTGTATTGTGCAAACAAATTAATTGTTAGATTAGCACCCCTGAAAACCTCATGAGTCTCATTCCTTTCTAGAATAAATTATGTATTGTTACTGTGTAATGTGATAATGAGTCAAATAATAATTTCATCATCCTATAAAAAACAAAATCATATACTAAATTATTTGAATACAAAATACATAGTTTTGTGACTCAGTAAAATAAGAACAAGAGCCATTCCTTTGTATTGTATAGTGGATTCATTACCAGATGTTGAAGTCATCAACATTATGTAATGCAACTCTCTGATGGTAACATACATTCAGTACATACATTCATTACACCCTTCACATATATGTCCAGCAATCTCTGGACATATATGTCACAGTATGTGTTGTGTGTCTCATGTGTCTCCCTAGTATTAATGTTCTACAATGATGTGCCTTCCATGAACTACACTCATTTCCGTATGGCCTACACTCGCTGAACAACTAAGGAATCTCAGACCCCATCGTTTCATTCCCTTTGCAGCCCCCTTACATCTCCTACCTTCCCTCATTCCTCCTCTCTTCTCATTGCTTTTTTTCTCCTATCTTCCTCTCGGATTTCACCCCGTTATATTTCCATAACCTATTCAATCCAGAAGGGATAATGATGGATTTCATTTACTAATTGGAGTTTTAAGGGGAACCAACATCTCATTAAATAATTATGTGTATAGTTCTGCTGATCAAATAATATAATGAAACAAACAACAAATGTTTTTTCTTGATTTAGAGACGGATTGCTGGTTTGATTATGGTACATGCACATGTCATGCATGCAGCAAATCAATGTCAAATATCAAAGAAATGTAATGAAATATGATATTTGTGTTACCATTACAAACACGTTTTGAGTGAGATGATATGTTTTACAAATACTCTGCCTGCTTCCATTATATGTAACCATATCACAAATTCAAACTGAGTTAACCAACAGTTTAAAAGTGCACATCTGTGAGCTCTGTTGTCCTTGAGGATGCAGTTCACTATGCTTGTGTTAAATATACAGTACACATACACAATACTAACCCTACACTGAATGATTTAAGACACTTCCATTTTCTTTATGGATTATTAAATGGCCAGGATAAAAATACCAAAAAGCCTGGTGCATTATGGGAACATCCAGTTGTTCTTGTATAAAGGACACACACAAACACCTTGAGTCAGATGGACTTGACACGCCTTTGAACTGAGGGTCTACATTTGATCGATTAAGGCTACAGTAGCTTGTATATGGAACAGGGTGCACCATATGTGGAGAACGTTGATGTGCACACTGCATTACTCCAATCAATACCTTCAATGTTACACTGTCAAGGGTAGTGGGAGAGGATGAGCTGTGCAGTGGCGGAACTAGAGTTTTAACTATGGGGTGGCCAGGGGGTCCATAGACCATGACAGACAATTAGTGTGTAACCCTAACCTGGCATCTAAAGAGCATAAATCCATCCTATGATTACTTATTCCAAGTAGAAGTGATAACTTAACCCAGGCATAGAGTTTATTGTCCTCTGGGGATATAATTATTCAACATACTATGAATAACCAGAATTCAGACCTGCAGCTCATCTCACACAGTACTGTACTCACATAGGCCTACTCAGTACTGGAAACACTTCACTACATGAATATGTAATATAGGCCTATGGATATCCTACATATTTTCATCACATAACATATATACACATAGTAACAACAACAATAACAGTAACATATTTACAGTAATATATGCTTATTTCTGTAATATCTATCATCAAGTGTGTCATGTCTCGATCATAAAATATTTCTGAGAAACTTAACTCACTGTTTATGTTTTTAAAATGCAATAAAATATTAACAGCCTATTATTTGATTTTTATTATGTAAAAGCTCGTAAAATTGTTATGACAATTAACACCTGCTATATACCATTCTCTTCAGCGGAGTGTCTGGATTATGGGGGAAAACCCCTCAGCTTCTAACTGTTACAGTTCCGAAGATATGACGCGAAATATAAACCTATGCCATGAAACACGATGCATCTATTATGCAAGGCATATTTTATGTTCGTCTTTGTCGCCATGTTGTAGAGCTCCTACTATGCCAAAAAAGACACTATATAACAATCCTTTCTGGATTATGAACAATGTTTCTAGCATTTATCTTTCTGAAGATTTGATACGAAATACTAAATCCACTGGTGAGAAGATTCTGATCGCAGCTTCCAGATGACTTTGCTGCACGTGTCAGGTTAGAAATGTAATGTCAAACCGCCAGTGTTAGCAAATAAAATGTTAGGGTGGCCAATCAGACATCAGGGGTGGGCAGTGCCACCCTGGATACCCCTCTGACACCGCCAGTGGAGCTGTGTGAGTGATGGAACATTTAGATGTTCGCTACAGGACTCACAGGTATTGTAAAATAAAGGTGGACTTTGACTAAATTCCTCCATTTCACCATTAGTGCCTCCAGAACCTAAAATGTCCTATACAGCCCAAAGGAATAGGCATCAGTCCCCGAGAGCTTGGAATGAAAGCACAACTTTGTTTTGTAATTACGAGGGCCTCTTGGCGCAAATGTGAGACACAATACACACCAACAGATCACTTTACAATGCTCCAATGATTGGTAGCAGCATGCTCAATGTGTATGTTTCCATGCCACTATAGCAGACACATTTAAATGAAGAATTTCACCTTTAATCATATTCATTGTTATGCTTCATATACACAGTAAGTACATTACATATATCTAAATCTGTTGTAAATGTTTATTAAGGTCTAATATTACTTTTAAGATTGTACTATTGATTATAACTGTTATTGCCTATATAAATCATCCAGAGGAAAACAATTCTGTGAAATAATAGAGCTTGCTTGTTAGTGTATGCGTGCGTGTGTGTGCGTGTTTGTGTGTGTGTGTGAGAGAGAGTGTGCTAGTTATATGCAGCAGAGATGCGTGCACTTTCGTCGCAATAGTCAGCCAGCTTCCATTCATCTCCATTCTGTGTGTGTGTGTGTGTGTGTGTGTGTGTGTGTGTGTGTGTGTGTGTGTGTGTGTTAGCTAAAACACAGTAGCAGCCCCCCTCCCCCATACGAGCTTATGAAAGTGTCTAAATCACTGGTACCGGTTCTATGACGTGGCAGGGAACAAGTGAGAGGAGAGTCGTGATGACCGAAGCTGTTCCTTCTGGTTTGGAGAGGAACTGCTGACGCACACACAAGCTCCCTCCTCCCTGCACAAACTCTAATTCATGACTCGAGCAGCCATCCTTTTTCCAAGGCTCTGCATGTGTCACAAATCCTCTGCACTGGCAAAGAAAGGGAGGTGCAGGGAAAGAGAGGAATATGTGCTGAACCATCCAGAAAGACCCAGAAAACAGTGACACGAGTTAAGATAAGATACAGTAGTAGGTTAAGATAAGATACAGTAGTAGGCCTACATGGTGAAATTCCACTTACAAAAGGCATTAGTGTCATACTTTATTTAGTGCCGGCAAGGCAGTACTAGATTTATCTTGTGTGCTGTAAATATTCTAATGTTAGAGAAATAGTGACATTACATGTGTCACAGGTAGATATCAGGTGAACCTAAATCAGATGACCACACAGGTGTAGATGGTCAGACTAATTGCCTGACAACCAGAAGGCAGGGACAAGGGTTACAATATTTTACATTTTTATAGAATAAAAAACAACATTCTTAAAGGGCACTTAAACAAGGCACAAAGTGTGGATAAACCAAAGAAATTAACCATTAAGTCAAAGTCAATTACTTGCTAAAAGTAATATTTTGAAACATCCTCACAAAAGCTTAAAGAGGAAATTACGTAAAATAGTACAGTCACATGTACACTGATCAAGCTGCAGAGTAACATTGGCTAGACAGTAAAATTGTCCACTCTGTCCGCATCACACTAAACATATTTTATGGACAGCACAAAGTAAATAAATAAGGCAATAATGGGCTGACACAGTTCCGTGCAGCAGTCCATTTTTGTAGTCAAAGGGTATCTAACAGGGTTGGTTGTAGACCCTACATGATTGGCCAGACATCACTAACTATGCAGCTACCTTTACAGTGCCAGCATCAAGCCTTATTGTCAATCTGGCCCATCAAAACTAATACAATTCAAAATGGAATGAATGGGCCTGCTGTGTGCGATGTCAGATACATCATGCCTATCGCTGTAGGACAGAGCAGACAATGTAAAAAATAATCACAGATTAATGTTACTGCTTGATGCAGTGTGGACAGTTGACACACATTATCTTTAACCTGTAGGTATTATATAGACATGCATTATATAGACATTCATTTTGAGTACTACAGTAGCTCTCTTGGAATTAAAGTTGCCATCGTTTTACAGCTTAGACATATTTTGTAAATGTTCCCTTTTCACAGACGTTTCAATGTTTCCAGTGTTGCAGTCTCTTGCAGTGTTTACCAAACATTGTTATTAGCGTAAATCGACATATGCCTGTTGGCATTAGCTGCATTACCATTTTTAACAGCCCCCAATAGTGTCAGTGTGTGTGTGTCCAGTCAATGCAGTGTCACAGAGTTCATCTCTGCAGGGCTGGATGCGACCCAGCAGCCCCCACGCCCCCACGCTGGCTCTCTGCTAGCAGAAAGAGCCCTGCCCCACCTTACTTTGGTATGCTTTGTGCTATCCCATATCCTTCACCCAGTTCCCAGGCGCCCTACGCCCTGGGCATGGGGCTGGTGATGGGAACAAGAATGGGAATCAGGGCGTGCCGCAGGGTTTCCAAGCCTGCTGGCCCACTTCTGCATGCACATAGAAATATCATTGGAAAGTTATTAGAGATAGAAGGATGGCTCGGTTCCTTAAGATATCAAGTGGAGGTCAGCGGGTCATCGGTTTGACCCCTGACCTTTAACCCCTGGTCTTTAGATGCCTACGATCATACTCACAATGCAGTTAAGTAATTTTATTATTTAGCATTTAATGGAGATAATAAGGATTTAATGATGGAGTGGAGACCCTCAGTCACACAGTGACTGTGGACCTTCCATGCATACATGGACACACGACAAGACAAGCAGCTTGACTGATTGTCTCCAGATCTCCCAAGAGGAATTTGGAATGTCTTAAATGTTGCTATTTTAACCACAAGCTGTTAGCAGCCATGTTCTTGGATTAATCCTTAAAAGGCTACAGGTGAATAACAGCTTTGCGTGAAATGCAGCCCTTTAAATACCTCCGCGTTTGAAGGACAAAGGCAACACTTTGCGGCACTCAGAAGAGGAATTATTTTAGAATGAGCACATACATATGGCCCTCGCCAGATTTGAGCTTTGCGTTCTCCCCTTAAAAGGTTGCAACAGGCGGGAAGCTAGAAGTTTACAGTTGTGAGCTGTAGCTTTAATGTCAAGTCTAATGTCATCACAGTCTGGGCTGCCCTTCAAGTGTGTCTGGGCTGGGAATGTTGTGTAAATGGATGTCTGCAGGCATGTGCACACTCTCTCACACACACACACACACACACACACACACACACACACACACACACACACACACACACACACACACACACACACGTGAATCATCTTCACGCAATGTAAACAAACAAACAAACACACACACAGACTTTCTTCTGCTCACGTAATAAAAATAAGTCATACAAGTACAGTATACTAACATGCATGTAAACACTTACACAGCACATACAAACATGGAGGCTTAGCTAGCGCAGGCTACGCTAACGCACACACACCCACGCCCATAACTGGAGACAGGCACCCGTTATCTCTTGCACGGTTTTCCCCGCGTTGCGTCTCTCCTCTCCTCTCCTCTCCTCTCCTCTCCCTCCTGAAGACGTGATTGGCTGACAGAAGGGTGAGGCTCACTGCAGAGGCTGGTAGCAAGGGGGGGGGGGGTTAGAGGGCTTCCCGTTCTTAGCAGCACACACACACACACACATGAACAGAGGGAATCCCTACTCTATTTCCATCACCGACTGCGTCTTCTGTTACACGCCGGCTCTGAATTATTCACACTATGAACGCTGTGTGCTCCATCGACCGTGGATCTAGAGCCGATCCACACCTCCACACCTTCGTGCTCCGTTATGATTTTACCTCACCAGGACGGGAAATTTTCTCATGTAAGAAAATATAAATAGCGCCATTCCCACCTGTGCAATATACTTGGCTGTGTTTTAGGCTTAGATAAGCCTGTTCTGTATGGTTATTCCCCCCCCACAAACCCCCCACCCAGCCATGACACCCATGCTGGGATGCAGCTGTTGCCTCATGATACTAGCTCAGGTTTCACTACTCTTTAATGCGTGTGTGTGTGCGTGTGCGTGTGCGCGTGTGTGTGTGTGTGCAGATATAAAAGCTGGTTTAAGTGAACCCAGGAGGGCTGGGAGAGGCTCCAGTGAAATTATTACATATTCACCGCTTTTGTGTGTACTGTATTTGGGTGTGGCTGCGTGCGCGTGTGTGTGTGTGGATGTGTTTATGTATATTAATGTCAAGTAAAATAAGGTGATTGCAGAGTCTTGTTGTTGTTGTATCCAGTGGCTAGAGTCTGAAGATATAGGCTTTACTGACCCAGTGACCCGGTCAATATCAGAGAGCAAAGAGAGATTTGGTAAACTAGTTGCTAACAGATACGGTATATCCCCATAAGCTTATGTTGATAGTAATTTTTTAAACATATACATTGTAGCGTTAAAGGGACAATCGACCTCCTTCTGTTGCTGGAGCTGGAGCTCGTCTCTACTGCCTTACGTTACGTATACGTTACGTGATGTCTGAGTGCCGTTATGGCATACATGCGTGTTCCCTCCCCCTCCCCCAACAGACACACATGCACAGAGGGGAAAATTAGAGGTTCTGGGGAAAGCTTTGTAGCTTGGTTATGTGAATACCAGAGTCACTATCATAAAGTCTCTAGTCAAGGTTAAACACGCAGTTGTTGCTGATATGTTTGTCAAGGACGCTAGGATGTATGCTTTGAAACCGGGATGGTATGTTATGACAAGTGGAGCATTAGTACATGTTTACAAGTTGTAAACATGTACTAATGCTCCACTTGTCATCTCTAGTTAACACTGCATCTTAGCAACAGTTACAACTGTGTTAACTAGAGAACCTGTGTTGCATCCATGAAGCCTATCCCAACACATGCTTTTCTAGGTCAATTTAAAGGCTATGGGCCTCATGTACATATGCCAGCGAGCGCAGCGTAAAAGGAAATGCAGCTAGATTGCAGCTAGCGAATGCTGTGCCATCGCATTTTACGATGGATGTACTTGCGACTGATCATGTAATCAGCGCTTGGCACACGTGGTGAGTAGCCTAGTCTATTTTCCAGCCTTATACGTAAGATGTGGCACTCGAAAGCAATAGAACAGCAGACTCAGAAAAAGAAAGCAAGTTTAACGATCATGAAGAAGACCTAGAAGTCTATATGTATCGTCAAACCTATATTGCAGGGGCGTAATTCTACCCCAAAATAATAATGTTTGGGTGAGTACTATAAAATGTAAATGAAAGAAGTGGAATAAACATTTATTTTAACAGCACACAAGCAATCAAATCCTTCAGCACGTCTCTCCATGGCCTGTGTCTTCATCTTGCCTTTGCTTGCTTCCCCTGTTCAAAGAAATGCGCTAACTGGGATAAAACCTGCTTATCAGGGGCACAGACTTTTCACCGCAAAACCTGCGATACGCAATAGGTAATCACTCTCTCCTTGCGCATCTCCTCCCAATCTCCCCTCGACCCTCCCATGAATGCATATGCATGAATAGGAATGTGCAGCGTTTAAGCCATGTGCTACATATGTAGGCTACATACAATGCCATGTATTTAGGTGCAAAGTGCGACCAAATTATGTCTAAAATAGGTGCTAACACATAAGTAGGCCTACATGAGGCCCTATATGCAGTCAGAGACATTTTCTTCATTGTAGTTTTGCTATAACTTGCATCTTTGCACTTTGACATGTTGAAAGTTTACTTTACATTTCAAATCTAAATCTAAATCAAAAGATGTCTTAATTCCTGACGTCGACTGGCATACCATTATGCTTGGCATGGGCAAGTTGGCATAGTGTTACAATACGTCTTAACTGTATCATGTAACTCATGTGACAAATATCAAGCATATCATTTTTACTTGACGTGGACATGTGTGGCCTAATGATGAAGCATTGCTGATCTGCTTTCCCCACAGGGAACGTAAAGCTGTACTGAAGGTTGCTAATAATAGCACACAGCATTGGCTGGCTAGCATGAATGGAAACGTCCTTATATGGTGACGGAGGGAAACCGGTCATGCCCAACGGTGACATCAGTTTCGCTCTGACCTTTCACCATATAGGTCTCTAGCTCTTGCCAGTGGCTGTCTTCTCAAACTCATTTTCCCATCATGCCCCCCTCCCTATCTCGTTCCAGGCCCTGGCACACTTAGGTAGCATGCGTGCCTGTGTACACTATCCCAGAGGGGCTTATATAGTCTGTGGTGGTGAAGTCAGTGGAAGTGGGTGTGTTGTTAAGATGGCTGACGTGTGCTGCAGTATGAAGGTGTCTCCCAGCACAGCGTGCTGTCAGGAATACACTCTGTAGCCAACATAGCAAGTGCTGACGGAATGTTATCCACTGGAATGTTAGCCAGGAATGTTGGGGAACAATGTGGGAGACTCGTGGATGATGTCCACCAGATAAGCTCATGTGAGAAACACTGGCTTCAATCTAGAGGGGTTTCTAGGTCATTATAGCAGAATGTGTGCGTGCGTACAGTACAGTATGTGACTGCATTAGGCAATATGTCTGCAATTGTGTCATGTGTCAGTGTGAATGTATGCTTTGTGTGCCACAGGGTTACAGTAGCCAATTAAGCTTTGGGATAAAGACAAGTCAACTGCTGTATTTGAAGGGGTGTGTGTGATGCATGTTCTCAAACTGTCTACGTTTTGCCGTTTTGCTTAAAAGGATACGCGTAAATAAAAGTGACATGGTGATTAATGGATGAATGATTCAATCATCAACAATTCAGTGATTTTGTGATGTTCTTGTCAAGCTTATTATTTTTGCAGCAGAGGAATTGTAAACTTGCATACCTCAGCACATATGGTAAAATACAATATTCCCTTTTTAATTTGGTATATGTGTCTAATTTGTGCACCAGCTTTGGGAAGATATTATGTTTACCATTCAATTATCATATAATGTAATAATGTAATTTAAACAACAAAAATATTTGTTTTAATATAGACCAGTCTTGTTACATTTAGAATATCACTGAAATAAAGAGCAAGATGTGACAAGTTTATTTAAGAATAACATAATAATAATAGAATAACAGATTTCAAATAATACTATTTACCCATAATGCACCCTTTAAACACAAGGGATCTCATTATCATCAGTCTAATTAGAGTGCACACCTCTTTCATTTCTGTGGGATCTGTGCAGTAAGATGCCAAGCGTCCATAGTGGTGGCTCTTCATTTTCCATCTTCTCAATCTCCTCTGCCCCTCTATGTGATCTGCTCCATTAGAGCGAGAGCAGCCTCATCTATTAGTAATTATTATTGAGAAAGAGTGAGGGCGGTAATGGATGGGGGTGGGAAGATTTCCTCTAATCAGCCAGCTTTTTGTATGAATGAATACTCAACACCCTTTGACGAATCAGCGACTATATAGCCACACCCCAGTGCTCAGTTCTTACCCCAGTAGTAAATGAATGCAGGCTTCTGCTCTGCTACAATGCCTTACTTTCATGCTGCCTCATTACATATTCTTTTATAATTAGTAGAAGAAGAATATGACAGATTACACTCAGATGGAGGTATAGAGTAAAAAGCAAGAAAGGGTTGCGGTTGAATTAAGATGTTTTTTGTTCACACCTGATACCGGATATCAAGCATGCTTGTTATTATTCTTTTCAGAAATATTTGTTTTCAGTAAAACATGACATTTTTTGAAAAGGAGATTTTCCTGTTTTTTTATCGGGATGGGGTTTACATGTTGGCTAACTGCCAAACAAAGCATACATTGCAATACAGCCTTATTGAATATAACTGAATATTCCATTATAATATCCATCACAAATTTGGAAAAATGCCATACTACATTCACATCTGAATGTCAGTCGAATAAGATGTGTTTCTAAATCTAGTGTAGACATGGCACACGCACACGCGCGCACACACGCGCGCACACACACACACACACACACACACACACACACACACACACACACACACACACACACACAC
>JAODUE010003101.1:0-32640 GCA_027564755.1 Amblyopsis hoosieri
CTTGCCTTGCGAGTCTGTGTGGGGGCGAGAGAGAGAGCGAGAGGGGGAGAGAGAGAGAGAGAGCGAGAGAGAGAGAGAGAGCGAGGGAGAGAGAGAGAGGGGGACAGAGAGAGAGAGAGAGGGGGAGAGAGATGGGTAGAGAGAGAGAGAGAGAGAGAGAGGGGTAGAGAGAGAGAGATAGAGAGATAGAGAGCGAGAGAGAGAGAGAGAGAGTAATAAATCATTTGTATGAAATGATGAAATGTGATGTGTCTTCTTAAGGCTTTAGAAATCTGTGGCTCTATAACGTGAGCCAAAAGTGCTATACAAATATATAAATAAGTATTTATTATGATGTATTACTTTCCACACATTATGACTATTTACATTATTATATGTAACTTCTCTTTTCTGTTATAATTGCAGTGCACTGAAATCTATATAATTAAAATACAATGGACCTGTTTTATTTTTTATAAAAAGATGACTGCAATGACTGCACAGTATAGCATAATATTTTAATTCTTCTCACCATTCTCACGGCAGCTGTCTCCTGTAGACACACCCACACTCTCTGAATCTGAGGTGTTCTTTTCAGCAGACAACCTCTGAGGGAAGTAACATATAGTACACATCCATCTTAGACAACACAGGCTTTATAACAGCAAGTCTACCACAGGCATGCAAAAACAGCCTGGATGAAATCAGAGCTTGTAGCACGATTCACTGTATCTGAGTCACCACAGCTAACTGAAACACTAAACCCTTAAACAAGCGCTCATATACACAAACCCTTAAACAAGCGCTCATATACACTGTGTGCGTAAAGATGGACAATCAAAAAACCCGGTGCTACTGTACTGAGTATATCACGCAATCGTTCAGTGAATTTTGGGACATGGGCAGGATGTCTCTAGTCCCATGACATTTCAAGCATTTTAAAACCTGTTGTGGACATGCACACATACAGACAATGGTCAAACTGCCTAAGAAACATGCAGTTAGCTTGGTTAAACCCACCCTTTAACCAGCCCGTTACATGTGAAAACGTGTAACACGTGAACATATCTCTCTCTCTGCTCTGCAAGCTCTCTCCATCCTGTGCTGGTATTTATGGCGGGGTCGTCATGTTGTTAAATTACAGCGTAGACATTGTGGCAGGCTTTAATCAGGAGAGGTTGCATCTCCGTGCTACAGCACTGACAGGCTGCTACCCTATCATTTCTATTTCCATGCCCTATTATACAGGGGATGGATTCTCCTCTGGAAAACATACACAGGCACAACTGTGTACTGTGCCAAGTGGAATAATTGCTGTTGTCGTTCGCCCACCCACTTTCTTTGCCTGCACGAGGCACGACACCGCCACATACACCCTTACCTTGTCAAGCTCTGCTTTCCGAGGGATTATGGGAGACGCAGGTTCCTCGGGTGATGTTCGTTGACCGCTCACATCTCTCACCACCTGTAGACAAGGCGCATAGCATGTGTTAGTAAAAGGCTTTATCTTGAGGCTTCCATGGCTTGTCGACATGATAGATGTGTTCCTGTGCAATTAACTTTTAAGTAAACCCGCAAACCCAAATGATAGTGCTCCTGCGGGGTCCTTCGGTTCGAAGAACAGACACCCACACAGACACTCGCCCTCAAAGTTGCTTACATACTGTATACAAATTAGGTACAAGTACTAACACATGCACTGGTTTTTACAGTAAAACCGTGTGGGTGAGCGGTTTACCCTGAGCCACCGGTGTGCCTGCTCCTTGCTCTGTACGGCCAGAACTATTCCATCTCCGTTGGGCAAGGTGAAGCGTAGCTCGTGTCTCTTTCGCTTGCTGTCTTTGGGAGCGTAGACCACGGTACACATGGGCAACAGCAGGTCCACATAAGGAGATACGTCTTTGGAGCTCTTGTAGCACTGCAGGGGGAAGGTACAGTACATACATTATGTATAGACCAACCAGAACAAAAATAAAATAAAATAAATAAGAAATAACATTGATATAATATCAAGCAGACATCATATCCATTTATTTACCTTTTGGGGATCAGTTTTATGTGGATCAAGGCCAGGAAGGCCACTCTAAACCACTGCTAACTCACCACAAACTATCAGGCTATACTACGTAAGACACAGTGATACTAGTATGGCCCTGTGTGCTTGCGTAAGTCCTTCTTCACTAATGTGTGAATAATCAAGGCCCTCTTCATCACCTGTAGCCTGTTCTCCCGTATGACAGTGAGCTGCTTGGCCCACTGGCCAAAGCGTTTCTTGCGCAGCAGGAAAGCACAGATGTGACAGTCCCTGGCTGGTGGCATGGAGCTCTCGTCTGAGGGCCACTGGTGGGTGAGGGGGGTCCCTGGGCTCCTCTCCTCTTCATCCTCCTCGTATGACTCATAAGAACTGCTCAGCTGGTCCGAATCATTGTCTGGAGAAAATATAGCAAGATTTTTTATTTTGTCATTTGTTTTTTACTTGTCCATGCATGTACAGCACTGTAGATGTGTTCGCTGTAAGTATTCCAGGAACTGCTCACAGTGCCCTGTAATCCCATTATATTGTCGCCAGCCATGCTCTTACTCACATGAGTTTTTGCGGCGCGAGCTTAAACATGTAGCGGGGTAAGTGTTCTCAGCGTCTTCATAGCCGTCCTCTATTGAGTTGGGTGGGCTGGAACTGCCTGGAAAAGCAAGGCACGAAAACAACCTGTCGTTAATGCCAGATCACATGTTCTGTACAAACAAACGCAATTTGTGAGGAACGTCGTTGGCGAAAGGTTTTATCAGATAAGAGTGTCTAGATCACTGCAAATGACAGAAAAGGCATCAACTGCTAAGGAGTAGTGCCTGACCTCGTGCGATGATGTACTCTGGCATCTTGCCGGGGCTGAGGGGCACAGCCTCCTCGTAATAGTCTTCAGGAGGAGGGGTGGTGGGCAGTGGCGGGGGAGGAACCGAGGAGTTTGCACAGCTCTGAACAGGCAGACATAAAAATAACTTCTCCATACTGTTGTCCATCGTGTCCAGACTGGAATCTCACACGAGTTGCACAGCATTATATCACTGACACTGTACATCTATACATCCGACAAAAAGCCATAGAATTCCGTAGGGATGATCCGATAACAGTAAAAGGAAACCCCTTAACTTATCCCGCTGAGTACAAGTTAACAAGCATGCACATATGCTAAAACCCTCTCAGAGAAATATAGCTTTCTCCGCCGTTGCCTCCCTGCCTCTCTCTCTGCCTCTCCCTCTCCAGTCATTTGGAGATTTAATGTTTCTCTATGGCCTCAGAGGAGACGCGAAGAGACAGTGAGTGCTGGCAGAAGGACAGACGGCCTTGTAAAAGTAACAGGTGTAAAGCACTTTACTCAAGAGACATACCTGCAGAACCTAGCATCCATTATGTAGACAGGAGATAACAGCATATGAATAATATCCACACAGTGGGAAAACAAAGGTATAGGCCGACTAAGTAACATTATCACCATAATATAACCTATATTTGAACCAATGTGGGTCATGGCACAGTGGTGGTCCATAAAACTGGATTGTGTGTCCAGGGTTGTGTCACCTGTTGTTTTGAAGTGGCCGTGGCATCAGTTTGCATGTGTGTGTCTTGTTTTGGCTCCTCTGTAACATCTTGAAGCTCACCCAGGTCACAGTCTGTAGAAGCAGAGGGAGAGGGGGGTGTCAGGTGAGTTCTCTTAGCAGAATCAAAAC
This sequence comes from Amblyopsis hoosieri, assembly GCA_027564755.1. NCBI lineage: Eukaryota > Metazoa > Chordata > Actinopteri > Percopsiformes > Amblyopsidae > Amblyopsis > Amblyopsis hoosieri. Next base: position 3,706 of record JAODUE010003101.1, read on the forward strand.
ATGACGACATATATATTTACATATGTTACAACACAGGAGCTGTGCCAAACTCACCAAACTTCTCAAAGAGGGATTCTACAAAGCTGGTGCCATTTCTGTACACAGATGAATTCATGTAGATATAGTCCGTTCCTGACCCTGAAAAAAAGGAAAAGTCAAGAGACCACAATATGACATAAATAAATTACCTCCATAACTCAAACAGCTAGTGTTTCCCAAGCCTACAGTAATATATTATGGCTAGGGCTATATCTGTATACTATGTATATACACATATATGTGTATATATATATATATATATATATATATATATAGGCTTTTTCCTAATAAAAACACCTTGAGTTGTCTCTTTTCAGAGCCTAATGATGTTGCTGTTGAACAGCGATAGTGAAAAACGTTCTTAAATGTTGCTCAGATCCAAGTCATGTCTCCTTGCTCTGTCTCTCTCCCACCGACCTGCTGGTTGCATCTGCTGGAGGAGGTTGCGAATGGAGGTTTTCTTCTCCTGGGTGGAAGAGCTGAGGTTCTCCTGGTCCAGCAGCTTCAGCAGAACTCCCACCTCGCTCAGCAACATCTCCATCGCTAAGCACGGGGAGTAAAGGTCGGGGTTCAAAGGTCAGCATGCTGAGACAGGGCTAATGTCAACAGACTAAACAAACACTATCTCGTTAACCCTGCTGCTATCACGTTTCTCCATCACGGTACATTTTAAACATTCTGTCAGAAACGTTTAATTCAATCAATGTACTAATTGATACATTTCTCTGCTTTCTTCCACTGACTTTCCAGAATAAACAATGTAATGATACATTTACACATTCACTAACTAATTAGCAGAGAAATACCAGAGATAAAAGCATCAGAAATATCAAATCTTCAGACATACATGTTTGAACATTGTGCACCTAGTAAAAACACACAAAATACCATCTGGCTCACAGCAGGTATATGGGCACGCACCCACACATCAATCAAAATGTCACTCTCAATTTTGATTCAAACTGAATTTCAATGCACTACAATGAACTTAAAGGGGCTGGCAGACAGAGGAAGCTGAACTCACACAGAACGTGAAGCATGCCAAAATACACCAGCAGGCATGGTTACACTCACAGGGGGGTTGATCTGTATCTAAAGGCAGATGTTGAAGGATGTCAGACAAGGGGAAGTTTAAATGTTGCATAAAAGCAAAGTGAGTCTGAGAAATAGTATGCTAGACAGAGACCGATGGTCAAACAGACCTATACAAACACTCTCTCACACACACACACACACACACATGCAGACATTGTGGATATAGGAATATATGATTCATATCGTATGTTGATGTGAGAAATGGGAACAGAACCACTCCCTGTTTTGAGAACAGAACTTAAACAAACTGTATGACCCTCCCAGCTCTCTAACACTCCTCAACCCACAAGAAAAGGCCCGCTCTGATGAAGTGTATATACATAAGAGGGTTTGGAGTTTATATTATGCAACCTGGCATATCTGGTTGGCCACCAAGAAGTAGCCAGTTCCACAATTCACAGTGACTGTGCAGAACGACTGTAACAAACCATTAACCAATCACCTCTTTTAACCTTTTTTTCTGAGTGTGATGGTGTCCATTTTATTTCACTTCAGTTTATCGGTTAGTCTTTGTTTTCGAACATTCCTTCTTTACTGGCTGACCGAGCTATCGTTCTCAGAAAGCAACAGTTTGTGAAACCTGCCTGAGCCACCGATGGCACACTTGCCGTTCCTCTCCCCCATACTGTATCTCTCCTCCTACTCCCCCAGTGGTCCGTTTGCAAAGATTCCCCACCACTGTAGTCCTGCTGGACCATGCTTCCTGCTGAGCTCAGCCACAGAACACTGAGCTAGAAACCTCATTGTTTGGAGGGCAGTGAGATGGCAGCAAGACCGGTTCCACTGCAGACACACGGACACTGACACACACGCACACACACAAACACACACATTTACTGGGGTGTCACCAGAATAGCATTGTTTTGAGCCTTTGAGAGTGTCTGTCTAAAGCACTTAATATTATTGTGCGTCCATGTGTGCGTGCCTGTGCGTGTGAGTGAGAGCGAGAGAGAGAGAGAGAGAGAGAGAGAGAGACAGAGATTGAGATTGTGTGGAGTTTAAGCAAGAATCCTTGAGATATCTAGCACATAAACGTCATAATCTCTACTGACAAGCAGAAATGCTTGACAAGATAGATTGTGGGTAGAATACGCTTTTTCTGCTTGAGAGAGAGAGAGAGAGAGAGAGAGAGAGAGAGAGAGAGAGAGAGAGAGAGAGAGAGAGAGAGCTGCTCCCACTGTTTAAGACATACTTTCCTAAGGTGGGTCTCCCTATGGGCTTAACAATGCCCTGCCAAATACAGTACAATCTAAAGAGCACCGACAGCTAGGTCACAGCTAGGTGTGAGCTGGTCTGGGGTCTTTCACCGCTTGGGCTTTTTACTATTGTGGTTTCCCTTCATTGTAATAAAAGCCAGCTTGCACATACTGTCTGAAAAGCTGGCATGGGGGAATTGATTTGGGCAGGAGCCCAGCATGCCTATTTACTCCATTTAGCTGTGCTAGGGACCCTGGGGAGGTGCGAGGAGGGAAGGAAAGCAAGGAGGAAACAAGAGAGAGAAGAGAGAGAGAGTAAGCTGTCTTGGATTTAGTCATCGCGTTCTGCTGGCCAGCAGCTCCAGCTGTTCAGACCTTGGCTCTGTGTACAGATGGGCTTCCTACCAGAGAGGAAGAGACTAGCTAATGCACAGCGTGAGTCCATTGGACTGCGGACAGCAGTGAAACTGACACAAAACAGAAGCAAATTGAGTATGACACATCAGTCAGGACCCTGTTGGCATGCATGTGAGTGGGGGAGGGGGCAGATGCATAGCTTGGAATGTATTTAGTTGATAATTGGCCCAGTTAGATATGTTGTGCCAGGCCAGGCCAACTAAGAAGCTGGCAGAGTGGAACAGGGCCAGCTATAATCTACACAAGTTTCCCACATCTGAACCAGAGCAGGAGCCCTACAACCACACCTCTCTCTCTCTCTCTCTCTCTTTTTGATAGCAGGGTTGATACACATTCAATTTAAATGAGACAATATTGTATTAAGTTATAACAGACAAATCATGGGTAATGATTTATAAATTGTAGTTCTAAGTAGTTGGCAATACACACATAAGCAAATCGTCAGCCGAAGGATTAAAGGTATACTAGGTTACACAGATACCTATCAATGTCTTCATCAGCATGTCAAAGCCAGTGGAAATGAGTGAGAACACTTTCTCACGCTTGTTTGACGATCGTTAAAAAACATTTACCAAAGTGCATTCACTTTGGTAAATTTGCAAGGCTAGGCAAAATGTCTCTTGATGTGCGTGTGCGTGTGCGTGCGTGCGTGCGTGTTTGTGTGTGTAGGTCTGTGGATGTGTGTGTGAGGGTGAAGGTGGGTTTAGCTGCCCCATGAAAGCACATACCTTTCAAAAATAAAAGTCTGCATTAGCAATTGCCTCGTGAAAACCTTCAGAAATACAGAGGGGGCGTGGAGGGGCTGTGGGTTTGGTGTGTGGGGGGGGTTAGTAGCGCCGGCAAAGTGAACACCTGTGCCAACATGCACATTAAATGCTGATACGAAAGATAACATGACCTCAACTGGGTGCACTGTTTTGTCTTTTCTTCTTCTTCAACTCAGCAGGTTTACGCTGTTACGAGTTCCTCTACCATATAACAAAAGAGCAGTTCCACAGCCAAGCACACACAAACAAGAAAGCCATCCAAGTCGAGCAGGGTACGTTTAAACAGCCCCCCACAACACACATAACCTGACACCCAACGATGTCAACATTGCCACATTACCACAGCGTTTTTGTTCTTCCACAAAGCTGGCAATAGCCCCTTTATCTCTGCATACAGGACTGTATATTACAACACATAGCTTTACCTTTCCGTATCATTTCAGTGCATTTCCATATCTTTAAAGTTACATGAAAGACTTTTAAACGCCATGCAGTGTTGATTAGGGGAGGGAGGAAAGCTTCCTTTTAACACTTACCCTCAACGGCAATGGAAGAGAGTCCCACCATGTTCCAGTGTTTTGAGGATGACAAATTGGCCGCTTCATGCAGATAAGTGAGATATCCCTGTGTCAATGGCTCTGTGTGTGTGCGTGTGTGTGTGCTCTCTGTCCTGCTGTGCCTTTGTTGTGGAGGTTGGGTGTTGTTCAACTTGCCTCAAGAAGTGGTCTCAAGAAGAGAGGGGGAGTGAGGCGTGGGGGGGGGGGGATGCACATTGCCCTACCTCTCCTGTCTCTTTGCTAGGCTAGCACCCTCTGTTATCTCTCCACCTCCTTTCTTTGGGCGGGGAGGAGGGGGGAGTGCAGGGAGATTACGGTGCACTCTATTGGTTTCCCCCTACTGCTGTAATCCTAGGGATTGTGGGGCACCTTGGAAAGGCTTGCTGTGCACACACACACACACACACACACACACACACACACACACACACACACACACACACACACGCACACACACACACGCACACACACACATTCAATAAACATCTCACTCACATTTTTTGCCTAGTACGTTTGTTTGTATTCCATTTTAACTATAGATGTGGTGGGTAAAGTACATATATGTTACTCTAGTAAACCTGTTAAAAATACCTTTTATTCAATTATGACTAAAGTATACAGTAGTGGTAGCCGGTGACACAGTGCCGTGTGTCATACAGTTGGGTCTTTTCACTATGTTGAAGCACCATTCCAAGATGAAGCAGTCAGGTGAGTGGAGGTGTGTTGCCATAGGTCAGAGACATGTCCAGACGTATTAGTGGTGTAAGCGGAATGACTCCCTGGCTGAATGCAAAAACCCACCGGCCCCGAGCATGACCCAACATGCTACCTGAGGCCCTGTGACGCCATTCCAACATTCTGCCTCTCAGCGCGACATACGCAGCCGATGCCTCAGTAGGCCATTCAAGATGGGCCTGAAGATAAGCCATGTACGGTCTATAAGCTCCTCTCATTGCCTGCCCCCACCCCTGTCTGTCTACCGGAAGCTTCTGTCTGGAGAAGCAATCCACATCAAGACATGGTACTACTCACACTATTTAGGCTAGGTTGTTGATCATAATGTATCAAGCTACTGTATGTACTGTGACACTGCACCATTCAAATGTACACTAAATCATTTATTGAAGAAGTAGCCTAACAGTTAACACATGGAATTAGAGTTGTAATGTTATCTGTATATACCTAGATTTGATCACATTCTTATATAAGGGGGGAAAAATTAATACAATTATATATATACTGTATATATCATTATGAATTGTTATATCTTGCAGCCAATCAGTTAAGGTTCAAGCTACATTCTCTAGATGAAAAGAATGACAAAAGACAAAGACATTCTTTGAGGTTGAGAAATTTAGCAAGAGTTGTGTAATGTGGAACAGCTTCCACTTTACACAACCTGAAGTTTTAGCAGGTATAGGGCTACACAAAAAACCCACCTGCAACATCCATTCTAATCCATACCATACACACTGTACTGTATGGTAGGACGAACTCATTATGACACGCATCTTTCCAATGATCCGTCTAGCTGAGAGGTCAGCATTGTGGGGGCCACATACCTTGATTATAGCCCAATGCATAATCTTTTCACTGCCACAACATTATCTGAACACCTCAAACTTAGAAAGAAAGAAAGAAAGAAAGAAAGAACAATATCTGCCTAAATAATTTAGATAAAGCCTGTTCATTATCTATGCATACCAAAGACACAGTATAAATAATGAACTTAACAATTCAACTCTGAATGTCCTTGCTAGAAGTTTCTGCCATGAGAGCGTCAGAAGACAAACCACTCCAGTAGAGATCAGTACTGGATAAAAGACACTGAGCTTGTCTTTAGAGAGTCTCCTACTCATTTTGTTATTATTTTTGGAATTATTGGATATACTGTAATGCCATTCCAACCTTGAAAGAGCATGAAATGAAACATGAAAGAGCCTTGCTGCTCAAAGGGGCCCAGACGATTGTTCTATCATTGTCTAATCTTTCTGTTTCCCATATGTCCCTTAACCTGACATACTGTACCAGAGGAATTGTTGTCACAAATCTATCTGGGGAGCCGTACATTGAAGCTGTTTGTGAATGGCTGTACTTGGCAGTTGATTGGATGAGCCATCTGGTCGTTTTCGCTGTCGGCATACCTAAACCACGCCCGTATAGCTATAAAACACAAGGCTGATTGGAAAGTTCAGTTGCTACTCGGACACAGACTGATTCGCACGGCGAAATTAAACTGAAGCTCGCAAGATCAGGATGGTATCGTGAGGCTATATGTCCATGTAATAACAGAGAACATTATCTATAAACATACATGAAAACATGCAACTATTTATCTATATGCATGAACTATTAGATACTTATAATAAATGTATATGACTTCATAGTCTCCAAAAAGCATCTTGTGGCACCACAATGAAGGTTGAGGCTCACAGCTCAACAGCTAGACAAACACAGACAATCATCAGAGATATATCTCATCATCTCTCATCTGTGCCTTCAGGGAGGGGAAATTAAACACACAGCCATCACTCAGGTGTGAGAGCGAAATAAATAACATAACAGGGATGACATATGTTGGGTGAGATAAACCAGATGTGTACGTAGACTTAACAGATGTACTTGTGTGGTTTTTGCAGCATTAAGAGCTGAGCTAACACATATCCCCCTCACCAGTCTGTGCCCTATCACCGTCAGATGGTGAGATCACCCCACACCTATGCGATTCCGGGCATTTCCAGTGACTCGCCTCTCCGCTGATGCATAAAGCCCACCATAAGACAATAAGAGACAATAATGTCTCACAGGAATTTTAACAAAAGTTTGATGACCACCCTAACTGGGGTTCAATGGTTAAAAGACAATAAAGCTACAAATGAGTTTACACGTTACCACATCTAACCACTTCTGCTAACTCTGAGCTCATGCAGACACTCAACAGACTAAGACCCTTAGGGATTGATTTAAATCTACTTTTGTACAATGCATGGGGGCACAGCATGCCTTTCCTGTGCTACATAGTTAATGGGCTGACCAACTGTATGAGGATAGCCCCCCCCCACGCATAGATGGACTTCCTGCCTGGGCTTATGACATCAGACATCACCTCCGGCCTTCTGTATCCTCTTCCTGTCAGCTGACCTTCTCCCAATGAATGTACTGCCTCTTGTGACCACCCCCCCCTCCCCGTTTTAGATGAGCCAGATTGTATGATAGATAAAATTGAATGGTGTTTTTGCACCACTTGCGATTCAAAGTAAAACATGTAAATAAAAAGAGTGCTTTTGATACGTAACCTGGATTTAACCAGGTGGTCCTCCTTAGAGATAACAATGTATTCTTCAACATAAACGGATGAATGCTCATGGAGACAGATCATTATGACCATTAAAACATGTGTGCACGCTGTGTTTGATGGCAGGTGAAGTGCGCATGTGGAATGTCCTATTTGGTTGGGAGGAAGGGAGAATGTCAATTAGAAGTATCTCCTACTGTTTTAATGGCACATAGGAAGTTAATTCGGGTCCTCATAAAATACAGCTAGCTAACATTTAATAGCGCATCTTACTATGGTTAACATACAGTACATGCACAAGCAGAGGAATCAGTTCAGGAAGGTGCATCCACCATTATGACAGGAATGAATAGAAGCAGACATTTTACATTGGAATAAGAAAGAAAGAAGAAAAATTTTATTGTAAAATTTCAAATATTTAGATTTTTCCTAGTCACAATGTATTCTTCTTTAATAATAATAATAATAATAATAATAATAATAATACATGATTATTATTATTATTATTATACAGACAGAGGCCAAGTTCTAGTCAAAATCATTAGTGAGAGGCCACTTTGGTATTTACTGAGGCATTGTCATGGCGACAGACAGGGGAAATTCTAGGTTTGTGGACTCCCACCTACTCACCTGTTTAAGCATTAACTATCTTTGTACTATGGTGACGGAGTCAGGGAGAGAATGGAGGCTTTGATGTTTACATTTGACTGAACACTAGCATGCACACACACACACACACACACACACACACACACACACACAACCCAGAAAGTCCACAACTATTTGGCTCCACTGCACTTCAGTAATCAGCTTCATTTAGTTGTGGGAGGCAGCATTGGTAGGAGAACTGCCATGGCAGTAACACAGTGAGTCAAGGGCCCTGTTATCAGCTCATGTCACAACGCACTGCTGCTCACTTCCATCTCAAGTGAATACCATGCTAACGCTGCTCTTGCAAACCATCAGTGTTCATGATACAGCACCCCATGAACCACATACTATCAGCAGAAATGTTTAATACAAAGGGGAAGGGGTGTGTCAGCCTGTGAGGTTTTCAGTGGGAGGAGCAGGGAGGAATGTGACCCACTCAGCTCTCAGGTTGCAGAGGATCAAACCAAAACAATGCCTGTGTAGGCTAAAACTGGTTTCAACCAGAGTGGGTCATGCTGGACGCAAGCACGATTTACAATTACAATTTAAAGTTTATTAAGCAGACCCTTCTAACCAGCTTCAATTAAGTCAAGTGTTTAAGGCTTTAGGCTTAAGTACAATCCTATTTTTAGAGCAGCTATCTGATATACTGTAGGTACTATGCACCTTGCATGGATGATTTACAGGCCCATGTCATGAACCTTGGACATTTAAACCAGGAGATGACCTCCCAGACCAGGCTATACCCTGCCCCTATTTGCACTGGCCAGGTGGTAAAAGTTGCATTAGGGTCTAAGTAAATAACAGGTTGCAACAAATGTCAAAGGTTACATGTCAGCATGTCAGATATGTTGCTGCTCCGCCTCATAGTCTTAGTCTGCATCCATGTCTTGGGCTTCTGCTGTCTCTCACCACGTACTCTGTTTAATTCAGGTCTGAGATGGCACAGGGGGCAAGACTCAGCCTGCTGTCTGACAAAGGGCCTGCAGTGCGATGAGGATTATTCACATCCCAATCTCTATGAGATCACCCCAGTGCTATGTGTCATTCACACACTATAGGAAAGATGCCATTCTGCACATAGTAGCACTGTTTCACACAGACAAGAGTATATACACAGAACACAGTTCACACACGAGCAGAACTACATTATTACGCGTTTACGCACAAGCACATGCACACGCACAGACGCGGAGGGTAAAAGGGGTTGCATTGTACATGTTTGGGGGAGTCTGATTTGCCATTTGCTATATTTTGCAGCTATCTGCGTTATAAACAAAATAATAATCCTAGAGAATGATTTTATGACAGGTTAAATGTTTTAGGTTCATGTTTACAAGCAACAGGAGAATAACATCACATCACATTTTACACCACAACCATATTCACAGGAACATGCATAATGTACAGTACAATTTAACTGTATAGTTGTACAGTATAAATATGGTTTATATTATTACAATTTTATAATATTTTGTTTTCTACAAATTAGGGATGGCACGATACAGTTTACACCTTTAACTGGTTTTAATATTTTAATGTAATATCGCTAACAGTTTTACATTTACATTAAATCTGCAAGAGCTTGTTAAAAATTAATTGAGTGCCTTATACATTTAGCACACAACAAAATAAAGTGAAATTAAAATACATTTCAGGAAAACCAAAACATTGTGCAACCTCAAGTTTAGCAGTCCTAACAAAATAATCTTACAGTACAATGTGTGCAGTTTGATTAACTCTAATTCTAACAGCCAGGAATAACTAAAACTAGTGCATTCTTAATCATATCTAACCAAAGCAGATGCATGAACTCCCCCCCCCCTCTCCGTCTCTCATGTTAGGCTTTTTTAGGACAGTTCAATTATACCAGAACTGTAGAATCAGACCTCTATGACAACACACAAGTAATATGGCTTACAAGTTAACGCTGTCAGATCGATGAGATTGTAGAGCAAGGGGGCAGCGGGGGTAAAGACCAAGCAAAATGTTTGATTATTAGGCTATATTTCTTCAGCGGGCAAACCGACAGAGAGGCATATATGTACTGGCTCTTTCTCCAAGAAAGAAACACCAAACATCCAGTGTTCCTTGAGGAATAATAAACACATTCTCAAAACACGTTCGCACAACTTCCTCAACTTCCTACACATTTTTGTATACAGTGCCACCTTTGGTTTTGGGGAATATCGCTACGACACAAATTCCAGGTCGCGAGTATGTAGGCGCGTCCCGTGCGCACCCTAGGCGAAGGGCTGCACGCCACCCAACACAGCAAGTAAGTTGAGGCCTTCAACCAGGCAGAGAGTGACAGCGCTCAAACACGACAGATCAGCAATGCTGCATGCTTTGCGTTTGCACATGTGGTGTACAACGGGCACAAAATGAAAATGGCTCCGCTATTTTAACTTAAGTTAAGTAAATGACAGCCAAGGATCGATTACAACTGTCCAATTGTCACTGATACCGATCCAGCTATTTAAGTCATCGGTATCGGACCGATTTCCGACCTCAGAATCGTAATAGGTGCCATCCGTACTACAAATACAGTAAAACATTACTCTAAGAGATGGAAAACACTTATGTTTGAATACATCTGTCCCTAAACTCCCTGCATTTAAGGTAACTCTTCAAATTCTTCAAACCGAGCAGAGCAGGTTGGGTTGGACTTTTCTTGTTGCAACAAGTACTGTTACATTTAGCCAAGTCTCCCAATAATTATGCAGGCTCCTTCTTGATATGCCTTGCACCTGTATCTGGAAAACACAATTTTACCTCTCCTAGGAGAAGAAAGGCAAACGTTATAGATAACAACCTTCTTTTAATATGTCATACATGCAATCACCATAGAAACACTACAAAACAGCTGGCAAGGAAAGGACCACATACACAATGACAGAGTATGCGCCACACACAGGCATACATTGTGAGGAAAACCTCTATCGAAACTGCCAATTCCTCTCATGTTTATATAATTACAACTGTTTTCTACAAATGTCTTTTAGCTTTGTGGGGTCATCTTCGTAGCAGTAATAATGTATCATTCAGGAGCATGCACTTGCAAGGGCCCTTACATGTAAATTATATAGGATACATGAGGAAAAACACAGGCATGTATGCTGACAGGCATGTATGCTTTTCATACCCCTCTACTTGGAATGTGGGGCATTCCAGCCTCACTAATCATATAAGGACAAATGGATGTTCATGTTTATGAAGTATAGACTTGTATCTACATGCAGCATAGGTCTAAGTGACATTTATTTCTCATATTTGAGTCTACAGCAGATGTATCATCACTGTCTCTTCAAATTCTTCCATACTGTATGGTCTAAAACAGTCAGACAATGGGTATGATTCAGCATATCGGAGCTAAATAATGAACAATCCCACAACTGCAATGCATCTCTACGGGGACAACCTCTCCCCTCACACCCACAACATACTCCAACTCTCACAAAATCACATGAAGTCATCTGCAAACACAAAACCTCTATTCCACTTACTCCCACTGACTTGGAATGTGCTTATTATGTGTTTATAAATTTAAAAAACATTTCCAAAAAATAAACCCATTGTCAATGAATAGGCTACTATAGGCGATATAACAAACAATACATCCTTGTACTTTTGATTTTAGAAACACACCATGGCATACAACAGTGATTTTGTACAAATCTACATTGTAATGCATGCTGACTGCCAGTTAGATTGCATTAAAATTAAAAGTCAGTGCATCACTCTCAGTCATTCAGAAACAGAGATAAAGAAAAAAATTGGGAACACTGACAGCAGCAAAACAACATGAGCCACAGAGACTCCAATGTGATTCAAGACATAAGACAATCATGGTCTTGTAGCCACAAGGTGTTCAGCACATTCTTGCATTACTGGGAAATAAAGTGTTGCCTCGCGAGACCATCCTGATCTGATCTCGCGAGCTTCAGCTTAATTTTGCCGTGAGAATCAGTCTGGAAAGCCTCGGAATAATTTTGAATGTGTCCGAGTAGCAACTGAACTTTCCAATCAGCGTCGTGTTGATAGCTATACGGGCGTGGTTTAGGTGTGCCGACATTGAAAACGTCCAGATGGTTCATCCAATCAACTGCCAGGTATTTTTTGAAAGTACCTGCCATTCACGAACAGCTTCAATGTACGGCTCCCCAGATGGACTTGTGACAACAATTCCTCTGACATGTAAGGTTCATTAAAGTGACTTCATATAACTTTCTGCCACTAGATGTAACACTAAGCACACCAGCCACTAGACCAAAACAAATGTGGGCCACACAAGAACCAACATGCAGCCAGCCGGCTATGTAAAGAAAGAACAGAGGAGCTCAGTGTACAACAAACACAGAGGAAGTGTAAAGGTATTCTGTTTTTATACAAATCTGCATTTTATGAGCTGAAAACAGATGTACACAATGTTCATTAAATATCACCTCAGGACTTGGCTGGTTTTCAGTGGTACACGCCGTCCGCTCATACATCATAAAATTAAAATGTTAACGTTAATGTTAATGGGGGGTAAAGTTACACTTTAAAAGGTATCAGCGATTGTAAGCCAATCGTAAGTTCTAACACTTTTTGTCAACTTCAGACCGTAAATTGGAACACAAAACCACGTGGGACATACCCGCACACAACAACAATGCGATAGGATTCGCAATTTGTTTCATTGTGTGAGGAGTCTGTCTGGATTTTAATTTGAAGTTAGCAAGCGTTCTCGAGAATGACTAACCCTTTATTTATCAACATGTAATATAGATGACTCTTAAAAGCAAGCCCCCTTTTATTTCTGTCCTGCGTTATCAAGACTGCTATCTGAACTGAAAACAAACATCTTATAATTATAGCAGACTTTTAAGGAAACAAGGGGAACCAAAAATAACTCAAGACAAACAAAAGAATGAATTCAGCAATAGCCAATCAGGAGGCCTAAATATAGCCACAGGGAAAGAGGGATGCTCCCCTGGGAACACTGGCCATTGCAGTCTGCTGCTGGTTAAAACAAACATAAATTCAGTCTGCAAAGTGTATGGTTGTTTTTGTGTGTGTGAGGGTGTCGAGGGAAAGGAGATGACATACTGTAAGGGGAAGTTTTCACTCAGCCAGTGAATGAGATGTCAGCATTGAGCATTGAACGGATGTCCTCCAAAAATACATCCCATTGAGCTGTATGCCATACGTAGTCAGTGGTCACACACTCCTGTAACCAATGGAGACATAATACATTGGAAATGCATATATGCATGCATGCATAAATAAATAAATAAATAAATAAATAAATATTTGTTTATAAAAACAGAAAATGTACATTTCTGAAATAATAGCCTATATGACAAACCCAAGAATGAAGAGAAACAACATGAAACAGACTACCATACTGTACAAATAATTTGCGTACAGACTTACAGTCAGTCTAGTAAACTATGTCTATAAAGGCTGGCCTCAAAATCACTTTCATGTGTTTGTCTGCCTGGCGGCTGACAGTTAAGCACCTCTTCTACAGCTATAGATGAACAAAACAGCCTGAACTTAAAAGCTGGTTCAAAACTAACAAAATATATAGATGAAGCTTATTTAAAAATAATTCAGTCCTAGAATTTACATTACATTTAATATGTGATGTTGTTAAACTATTTATATTTTTGGTGTGTAACAGTATACTTATTAATTTCTGTTTTTCGGTACAGTGTACAATCTATGGGGAAAGTTTGTGGTGAACATGGATCACCACACCTCGAGAAAACATACAGTAAGCCTATGGGTGGGCAGAAAGAACATATACTCTGTTGTTACAATGTCAACACAATGGTGAACCACCAGCAATACTCATGAACAGGCTTTCACTGCTGACCATAACTAATGAGTAACATACCTAATTGTGTACAGTATATTTACCTTGGGTGAGAATAAAACAGGGTTCCCTTGCAGAAATAACAATCATGAGACATGTCAATATGTATTTTTCCATCTGCAGGAATGACCAGAGAAGCTTGCTTATTAGAACTAGAGGGATCACAAACCCAAGAGGAATCCTGAACGACTGACTTTCAAGGGTGGGACTGTCCCACAGCCATTATGATAGATACCAGATAGAAGAAGAAAAATAAAGCCCAACTAATGATGATGATGATGATGATGATGATAATGGTGTAGGCTTAACCAATCGTCCTAACAAAATACAGTGCGTCCTAGGACGCTAGCATGAGGCTCAGGTAAGTTGACAGCTGCTGTAGCCAGAAGGAAGGAGGATAAACCAAAGCAGCAAGACTATCAGGGGGTCGTCGAGTGACATAAACTGCACATCCACATCCTGGAATCATCCTCGTGTTTTGTTATGCATCACGGTAAAAATAACGTACAATAAATACTTACATTTGGTGCCGTGGCTGTCGATGTCACTGTCTAAGTAGTCGAAGACAAGAGTCACCTCAGAGTCCCACGGATGCATGTGCTAGTGGACGCACTCGACGCTGACAGCTAGCTGATTCATTACACATTTCAAGGTCGGGAACAGTGCCCTCTACTGGGTCTTAAAAGGACACCAAGTTCTGAGCTTTCCAAACTCCTTGTTTGTAAATTAAATTATAAAAACAAAAACTTGTATTTTAACTTTTAATGTGTATACTTAAAGTTAATGTTAATAATAATAATAATAAAGTTAATGTTAATAATAATAATAATAATAATAATAATAATAATAATAATAATAATGTGTGTAGATGTGGCATTTACAATTCAAATGAATATGAAATAATCCACCTGAACTGTTTTTAAATTAAAATTTTATTGACAGAAAAGTAAAATATTCAATACCCCTGGTTTATTGTCAACATGTGTGAAGCGTGATCCACTATGAGTGATTACTGTAAAATCTATGTCGCTACAAAATTAGTGGATATACCATTCAACTGGGATGTAGAAATGGCTACTGTTTTAAGTCTTCTCTAACCTGCTAGATACCCCTACTGCAATGACCCAGATCATTGGAAGATGTTAAACAGGAAGCAGTATGTTCTGTGATTCTGATTCTGAGTCTCTGTCTTTACTCATGGCCATAGAAAAACATTTACATGGAAGCGATGTGCATATATGCATCCTGCCTTTGGTTTTCATTTTCTCATGAATCAATGCAGGTCACATGTACAGGTAAAAGTGTTTATCCGCCTCTTTCTATGTTAGACAGTGTAAACTAAAGAATCCACAGTATTGCGTGTGAAAGAGAACATCAAATGGGGGGGAGGTGGTCAGTTTGCATCCATGTATCCTGTGAATCAAAGCAAAGCAATGCTGCATCACTCGCTCACCCATCTAATCATCCACCCCAATAATGGCTATGCATGTCAACATTCTACTCATTCAGATTGCTGGTGCTGCGCACTCATAACTAAGAGAGCATAACAAAGTTCATGGTATATAAGGCAAAGCCAATAGTCTCCTCATTAAGTATTAGTACAGCTGCTCAGGTCACCATCATGTGACTTACAGGAGCCCATTTGGCCTTCTCCTCCCCTCCATCCCAAATAATACACACATAAAACGCTACTGTACATGCCAACCAAGCTTACCATCTCTATTACAAACACACCAGTTCAGCTGGAGTCTAGATGGTGTCTACTTGAACGCACAGCTTTGGAGGATGGAGGGATGCAAAACATGGCCAATATCCCCACATTAGAAACCACAGAACCGTGTCCCTCTAGTCCTCCTTTGTGTATTTGTCTTTCAGTATGCAGCATGAGGTCCAAGATGGATTGAGCAGGATTACTTGGTTTGTTTTGATGAGGAGAACAACAACAGGTTTTCAGCCATGGCAGTGAAACTGTAAATGTGTCTTTCTCTCATAGTCTTGCACTTGCTGTAGTTATGTCAGTCCTTTCAAACTTGCACTCATTATTAAAAGAGTCGGGCCTGTTTCTTTAGCTCGTTCCTCTTCCACAGAGCTAGTCGGTCAAAATCCTCCACAGTCATCCCAAAAACCTGGACGAACTCCTCTGGCGACAGGTGACGCTGGTGGAAACACATGAACATAAGATGGACAATTATATATTAACAGAAAAAACTGTACAGTAGCCTTTGCATTCACATTTTCTTTCAAGCATCTCTTTTTACAGTGATTTGTCATGTACCTCCAATCTTGCTCGGTCTACATCTTTAGGCAGCCTATTACGCCCTCTGGTGGTGACAATCAGTGACTCATATGGGTAAATCTGCAGGAGAGCATATAGAGAGCCAACATTACTGTAGTATAGACATCTTGGAACAGTAACATCAACCAGATACTCCTAATCTTACAAGTAAGAAAGGCAATAATGTACCTGGTATTCTGAATGGAGAAAGGGGGGGGGAGGGAAGAAAGAATATTCATTATCATAGAGCAAAATTAATAATGTCTAATATGAGGACATTAATGGTATGGTACCTCTGTTTCCCCAGTTGACTTCAGTGGCACTGTCATATCTGTACTGGTAGCAATCTGCACTTTGAGGCTGCGGGGCAGATAACTAATTCAGTTTGCAGTTAAAGAGTCTAAAATAAAATAGTTACTGCATGAAAAAACAACATCAAGTATATATATTGTGCATGAAGGTGTATAAAATAAACACTGACATGTGTATGTTACACATATTACACATATTAAAACAATTAATCGGTAGCACTTCCAATTCTGTATCTGTTTACAGTAATGCAATGGGCAACTACCATCTAATTATAGCTGTACATATCATTTAAAATGAAAACTTGATTATATCTTGATTGAACACATAAATAAACAAATACATTAATTAATTAATGAATGAATACAACTAAAATATATAATTTAGATTCATTCAGTTTAATTCCTATAATTTTAATATCAAGACAAAATAATCTCCTGTGCATATAAACTATAACTAAATATGACAACATGCCTGGTCTCCTACCCGCTGGACGCCATTTTGTCCATAACCTGGCAGGGACGCTGACCTACAATAGTAGTCTACAAGGGAAAACAAACAGGAGACATTTTGCTAAGGAACTCCTCATGTATGTATTATCAGGCACACTCTTTTTGCAAAAGACAACCCATTGGCCAGAAGAGGGCGCTCAATTAAAACAAGTATAACATCTGTATCTTGACAAGATACAATGAGTAATGAGTTATAGCTGCAGGGTGTTGAAGTCTAGCAAAACATAATGTATTTCATAAAATAAAACTAAGATCAAGTATAAAACCTATTAAATTATATATTATTACTATGAAATGGTGCTTTGACTTTTATTGAAAAAATGGCCAATAAACTCACCATTATCAGCGCTGTACTGCGATCGAGGGGCTGTGAAACACAAGCAAAAGAAACACATTCAAATGTAATCCCTTCTTTTTTCATAATTTCTAAGCGATCTGGGATCAATATAACCTTCTCAGTTGAAATCACGTGTGTTTTATCATGTATTACATATATTCTGACAGAGGTGGGCCTGACAGACAAACAATAGACTTTATAGGACTCTAGAATTAACATCCAAGTCCCAAAGGAGTGCTGGGTTAAGATAACAGGCATACAGTACTGTAAGTGTATAGCTCAGGAATAAACACACCCACAGAAAATAAAAGATTGCTTTTCAAGCAGATAGATAGATAGACAGACAGACAGACAGACAGACAGACAGATAGATAGACAGACAGACAGACAGACAGATAGATAGAAAGATAGACAGACAGACAGACAGACAGACAGATATATAGATAGACAGACAGACAGACAGATAGATAGATAGATAGATAGATAGATAGATAGATAGATAGATAGATAGATACTGTATAGCAAGCAGAGGGGTTAGGGTAAATGTGGAATAAAGAGGATGACATTAAGAAATGAGAAAGGGGGAGAACCAAATAAGGGAGGAATGGATAAGTGTAACGGCACAAGCAGCAGCTGTGTGTAGCGCCCCATGAGAAAATACAGAAATAGCACAGAGACAAGCGGTACGACAACACACTGGCACCAGCGGCGGAGACGTAGAGGGTCGGCGCAAATGGAGAAATAAAATGCCGTCGACACAAAAGCACTGAAAGCACACAGTGTGATAGGTGAAACTGAGCTCGAGACTTTATGTTGACAGAACGCTGATGCGGTTTGATATCCTTCTCCCTTCACCTCTCTTCTCAATCACCTGCATGCCTGTAGCAGCCATGGATACCTGAGTAACTGCCAATACTGGGGCTGATGAAGGCCAAGTAAAGTGAGAGAGAGAGAGAGCGAGAGAGAGAGATGGAGAGAGAGATGGAGAGAGAGCGAGAGAGATGGAGAGAGAGATGGAGAGAGAGAGAGAGAGAGAGATGGAGAGAGAGATGGAGAGAGAGAGAGGGGAGCAAGTCCTCACATCCATTGACGGTGTTGTTGTAAGCCGTCGTGCCGTAGCCTGTCGTGTTCAGCGTCTCCTTGCTCCCGCTGCGAGAGTTCCTCGCGCTGCCCCAGGGGTCGTTGTCATAGGAACCGGACCTGGCTTTCATCTCCTCCTTCAGGATCATCCTCCCGATGCCACTCCCGATCTGAAGCAAGGACAAAGTATACCAGCAAATTAAGCATAATGCATTTCTTGTATATTCTAAGGGCATGGTGAGTAATTGGTGTCTAAACAGAGGAATATAGGATGATGAGGTCCATACTCTTTGAAGACTGTGACTCCAAGTCTCTTCATCTCCTCCAGTGGAGAAGCGTCTTCTTGGAGTGCGGTAGACTGTGGGTGGTGGTGGTGGTGTTGTTGGTGGGGAGGTAAGGTTAAAAATATCTATATGAATACGCACATCTAAAGCAGGGCTGATAATAACACCGTGACTGTACAAACAGGACAACAAAAGGCATGAGTTCCGAAACGCTGCCTCACCTCACGAATGCATACTGTGTGATCATTATACTGTATCATTATCTTATGCAGTATTATTCCAATGAACACAGAGGAATATGAGTTGCACATCTCACTAGCTTGGATCCAGTCCCTTTGAATCACAACCACTCACACATACCTTTTGGTGAGCTGGTGTAGGGGTAGTAGTCCGATTCTGAGTGAGCATAGGCCTCGGGCGAATAGGTAGATAGTCTGGAGGATCTAAGGATATCCTCGCTGGTCCTGCTTTTGGGAGCTACATCCACATTGTTGTCTGGGAAAAAATACAAGAAACACTTTAAGACGATGGGTTGGAGAAAGTATTTTCATAGACACAACCCTCAGAACAGGTAATTCTGACCCATAATTCTGTGTGCAGAATATTGTAGCAAGCTGAGGAGAAAAAGTTGGTTGGTGAACATTATAAAGGCAAATCGCAGCAGAGTACATCAACGCATTTATGTTGCAGAATGCTGACACCAATCAAACTCCTCAGTATTTAGACATTTGGATCAATTTTTAAAGGTTTTACTCCTTGATTGCATTACGATGCCCCTCCAGAAACGTGGATTCAACCTTCTGTTATGTTTGAAACAGCTGTGCATGAAAGTAATTGGGGGCTGGAAGTGGATGAGCAGCGCATGTTTGGAGACTGGAGAGTCAGTCACATACGGTATCATTGATGTGCGGGAGTATTATAGGTTGTCACAGTTTCACACTGAAACCACAGCTTTTGAAACGCTGCTGTTCACCACATGGGCAAATCAAGTAGTGTACCTTTAAGGTCAATTAAGTCACTGATTAGGCCAAACAAAACAGCGGTGTTAGCAGTGGTAAGGTAATCATTTAGAACCCGCTCTGCAGGCATGGTCTATAATAGTAGCTTGTTAACTGACTGACATGCAGTGTAATGTCAGCCCGAACACTCTGCTCGCCATTAGCCATGTCAAACCCAATCCCAGATCCATTGAATTCCTATAAACATGATGCATTACAGCGATGGCGTGTTGTTTTCGCTACGGATACACAGAGGCTACATGAGCAGGCCTCTCCACATACACAATCGAGGACAGAATACGACAGCGTTTTTTTTTTTTTTTAATGGTATGATAAGACAAAGCCTTCAGGTTTTATAGCAAACTGATGGACTGGATGTTGTATATGGGATGACAAGGCAGACACACAGAGAGACAGACCCACGGACGTACACACAGACAGGCAGACAGACGGACATAGAGACAGTAAGACAGCGATAGGAGGGAGATACTTACAGCATGGTAAGTTCACCAGGGTTTAGGTGGAGTAGAAGGTGGAAGGGGATATAATAAAAGTGATTGGATGCAATTATAGAGGGGTAAAAAAGGAAAGGGACATATTAGAAGAAGCAATGTACCAGTGTTTTGCTACCCATACAGAGAACAGGGAGCCATTTTGTTGACAGAATAACAGCTACTGTAAGACATTGGGATGTACAGTAGGTTCTTATAAATACAGGTAGCAAAAGGTTAACTCAAGAGTACATTACAGGACTCTGGTATAGACAGACCAATACAATATGAGTGCATTGTATGCTCATATTCACATCGGTCACTTCAAGGCTGATAGATAATGCTGAGACAAGCAATAGTAATGGTCAATAGCTGTCAGGGGCCGTATGAAATGCAGAAGGATTTATAAATGACTGGGGTTGAAGTGTCTGCTGAATGTCAATAGCTTAACGATGGCGATGTTAAAAGCCGTGTGACCTTTTAATACGGTGGCTGACACATTGCGTGTGGCGGTCATACTCTTGAAACACTCATTCTCATTCCGTAACGCAAACACGTCATGCTAAAATACACATCGGTGCCACACACAAGCATGCACACAGTGCGATCCCCCTAGACAGTGACCTTTTCATCGCCATGTCCTGGTCCAGAGGCCGGTGATGTACCGTAAAAGGGTCATAGTGTATACAGCACAGGTTCACATACGAATACACACACATAGAAAAGCATGCAGTTACAGTATACAGTATATACAGTCCTACACACACTACCCACTTCTAAATACTACTCCAGGTGTAATGATAATTAATAGTTTTGCTGTTGCTGTATTATGAGAACCTTCTGGATCTGACTGAAACCACTGGCATTCTTCTGTGGTTTCCTAACTACAGACTCAATCGATATACATTCAGCGGGTTTTGTTAATGACAGCTTCCATTTGGACGTTAAGCTAAACATCAATACTGGCGAGTTTCCCAATGAGCGGCCCGTTCACGGAGACACCCGTTGCATCTGTGCTATTATAGCCACACACTGCACCACTGCACTGACAGGACAGGCAGGCCGAGACGATGCTATAGCTACACTGTACCCGTTCTCTTATAGATGGGTGGCCTCCTGTAGATGTTGGCTTCCCCTGTGGCTGCGAGGAGAGAGAGGACATGGAGAAGTGATACGTGGAGGAGAGCAAACAGATGGGAGGAACTGAGACTGTTAGGACGATGATGGGGTGGGAAGGAGGGGAAAGCACGGTGCAAAATGGGAAGTGGAGTAGAAAGAGAGTCATGTGTGGTTCAGGGACGAGTCTTTGGAAACATTGCCTACACACATGGTGGATGCCTGGAAGCCTTGCATTGGTGGGGTGTGGGTAAAACACTTCACTATGATGTTCTATGGGGCTTTTGTGGTTGTGCGGGTAAGGGAAGATGATAAGTCCTACCTGGTACATGGAAATGTTTGGGGGGCTGGTATGTGGTAGGGGTTGTCGGGCGCCCCTCTTGACCATAATAAGGTGAGCTCCTGCCACTCTCAGAGCCTGCAGCCAGCCCCGGCCAATCAAAGCGAAAGAAACATGAGCATAAAGCAAAGGCCTTTTCACAAGCTGCACCCACTCAGAGTAAAGCATTTTGTCTGAAATGATAGAGTGATACTAATGGACCATTACACATGTGCAAAGACACAGACGTAAAGCATGGCCTAAAAAGCAAGAATTTGTGAACGTTTTAAATGTACACTGATACAATACAAATGTCAATACACTTGTGTAAGAGATACTGTATGCAAAGTGACAGCCAAAAAAACCCCAATAACAAACAGAAGCATGCAACAAAGTGACTGTAATTCACTACAGGATCTTGTGCAGGTAGTGGCAGTCTTTCATCACCAGTGACATTAAATAAACCCTGTATATTTGTTTCCATTATATCGATGTCATTACAGAAGAAAAGGTAGCTAATATGTTTATGGTTGTGTTTGGTGAAACTGTCTCTCCGACTCACCGGGGTAGCCATAGTGCTGAGGAGAGCGAGGCATTGTGGGAGAAATGCCCTGGCGGCTGTAGGTTGGAGAGTCGATGTAGCCTGGGCTGGAGCATCGTCTCTGCTTCATATCCAGGCTGTCGTAGTCCTACATGAATGGAAGGTGGGAATTGTAGTCCAGCGCGAGAGGGGAGGGTAATATATAAATATGTGTATCCCTTAACCTAAACACACTGAGCATCATAGTCGGGAACATAAACCCTTACCTGAGAATAAGGGGAGAGAGTCCCAAGAGACTGCAAATGGAGAAATTAGTATTTATTCAATTATTTGGAGGACATTGGTGGTGAGGTGAATGGGGGGGTAAACAATTATATGTAAATAAACTGATTAAAATGCATGGAAATGAATGCAAGGGCTAGGCCGCACAGTACTTGTAAATATTTGTCTTGGTTTGTTTGACCACTTATGGCAACCCCCCTAAAGTATATGAAATAAACATAGTCATATGCAATGTATGTGTATGTGACATGCCAAAACACACATGGCCAAAAGTTTGACCACATAAGGTTTAGCATTGATAACGGCCTCCTCAGTGTTAGAATTACGCCGAGGATGACCCGTCCGGCCCCCTTAGTTCTGGCCAGGGCCTCCCTAGTACAATTAGAAATCACAGGTTGGGGGGGGGGGGCATTCGTGCATTTACTTTCATGGTCATGTTAGAGCAAAGACCTGGCAGAGACCTTCTCATGTCCGATTTTGTAGACCGCATCATAGTATTTAACCCAACATCATTAAATTAATACGGTACGCGACCTAAATTAACATAAGAAATGCCGCTTGGTGCATCTACTCACACCATGACTTGTATTTATTAGGCTTATGTGTTTAGCTTTATTCAGCTTACCTCTGAGAATGTTCTGGTGGCCCGTTACAGTGAGTTTCACGTTAATTGTTTCTCTCCTTAATTAAACAGCCAGCCAGGCAGTTTTGTGCATTGCGTATCAACCAAGATTAGATGTACAGTATATTGTCTAGCAGGGGAACGTATAGTACATTAATGACTTTGTGATAGGCCTAAGCAAACTGCATATTCGGACATAGTTTAACAAAAGCCTAATAAGAGGCCATTGGTGCATACATTTAGGTGAATTTGCAAATTCACCAAAATGCAGGAAATGAAGTGGACACCCAGAACCCCCGCTTCATGTGTGCACCCCTACCTCCAAAAATAACATTTGTAAAGTGTAAAATAAACACCAAAACCCATTATCAAATACTATATGGCCTAGGCTTAACAGATACTTCAGTGGTTCTCAAACCATGAGACAGTATTGAGGTGTCTCAAGATGCTCTTAATTAAGTTTAATAATAGTTGTATTATTATTATTTGTAATCTGATCATCTTTAATGACATTTTCATACATTTAGCTGTATATTTAGATGATGCTATGTTATGAACTTCCTTGTTTGTGTCTTCCAAACAAGGAACTACATCTTCTATGAGAGGTCATGGGTCATACTGGTTGAGATCCCTGCTGTGTAATGGAAAGCTAGTTCTGATAGAGATGTTCCTCTGATGTATCTCCAACAACACACACACACGTACACGCACAAGCACAAAGACACATGCATCCTGCTGTGACCGGTGTTGTGCTAAAGTGTGTGGCAGTAGTACCTCCCCATAGCTGTAAGTGTCTAGCCTGTCATCAGATGTGTATCTGTGGCAGGGCTGGTAATAGGAGGGTATGAGGTCGGGCTGCTGAACCTCATATATGGCCTTGACCTTTGGCAGGGCAGCTAGGTCCTTATAATCTAGGATCTCATTTTCCACTCTGGCCTGGAAAGAAGGCACGCGCAAACACACACACACACACACACACACACACAAACACATCAAAGACACCACCCAACATCAACTACAAAGCCAATGCAGATGCGGATGCCAAATGGAAGCCACCGGCGGTCCATGCAGTGGCAAGGCGTGTGTGGACAGCCGATTCAGAAACACAGCACCAGCGTTAACGCGCGCACTGCACACGCCCGATTGGCTGACCTTCACTAGCCAAGAGCGAAACACAAAAGCAACGCAGACAGACATCAGAGAGGGGAGGACAGGGACACATATGCTTGCACTGCATGTGCTTCCCTCCCATCCATCACCTTTAACAGAAAGGTCAGTGATCAGGAGGCAGGGCAAAGCGTACGGTACAGTGCAGTGCAGGGCTGAGCCTTACGGAGCCCGTCCTGCTTACATGCAGACAGCTGCTGACACGCTGACACTGCCGACAGCAGCAGAAAAGCTCCTGCCTGCAGAGCAGTATGGTTGGGCGCTGTTCCATGTCAGGTCAAAGCCTGGCATGTAAATGCAACACACAGTGACTACAGCACAGCCCCGATGAGAGAGCGTGCAGTGTACGTTATGTACTAAATGGCCTATGAATGAGAGACAGCAGATAGAAATACCAGGGACAAAACATTATAATGTAAGAATGCCTTCTCTCTTTCCCTTCCATTCACAATTACACGTGTGCACCATGTCGCAGTCTTCCAGAACCTTCATCTGCAACATGCAGGAATGCGATAGTAAAACAACGTGGCTTTACCATTATAAATATGTTGCACCATTTGTTCTAGTACGTAAGCTACGTAGTATGTAAGCTCCACCTTCAGTGTGCAGAGGACTATAACATCATATGAACTATTTCAAAATGACATTAAAAGAAGGCTGTCTTATTTGGAATAAGACAATGTGGTAATGAACTGGTAATAGCAATCCAACCATGGGGGGTCACTTCTACAGCAGCCCCTCTTGCCGCTCATGAAACACTATACAACTATAGTTGGCTCTTGTGTGTGGGGCGTGCCAATGGACTAGCGTGCCGCTATGGTAAGCCTATCTGCTGTGTAACAGTGCCGTGTGACGGGGCTACTCACACATATGACCCTACTGGGGGAGCCTAGGGAGGAGCCGGGAGGAGAGATGGAGGCCTCTGACAGACGTCTGTGCTGTTGGGGGTTAGGGAAGAAGAGAGCACACACACACGCACACACGCACACACACAAGGAAGGACTTAACTCACGGCACTGCCTGGCCTAATTTTGTCTCACGGCAAGATTTGTTATTTCAAATCCACATCTCACCCGGAGTCTCCTCTCAGCCCTCGCTGCTTGCTTACATAATGGGTGCCACACCTCACAGCCTGAGAGAGAGAGAGAGAGAGAGAGAGAGAGAGAGAGAGAGAGAGAGAGAGAGAGAGAGAGAGAGAGAGAGAGAGAGGAAATGCCAAAAATGTCTCTCCAGATGTATTGGTGTGTGTGTGTGCGTGTGTGTGTGTGTGTGTGTGGTGATGAGCATGCAGGGGTTCCCTCTCACCTGTCAGGTACATCTCCTCCCCCTCTTTGAACATCAGGTGGCAGCGGGCACAGCAGGCGCACGTTGGGTGGTAGTGTTTCCCTCCAGCCTAGAGCACACACAGACGGAATGCAGCACAGTGTGGAGAGGAGGCAACATAAACAGCGAGCTGAGTGGAGCATATGGGGTTCTGCAGGTGCGGTGATGCAATCGAGGGGTGTTTTATCACTCCACCGCACGGTGTATGCATGTGATAGGGCGTTCATCTGGGCCACCAGGTCACAGCGAGACCTGTACAATAGTCATTAGCATAGAATCTGCACTCTCCTGAACCTCTCACAAGCCATTCCACAGCATAATTAGAGCAACAATCCCAGAAGATCACCCACATAATACAGCACAAAGCATGTCTCTGTGTGCATGTGTGTGTGTGTGTGTGTGTGAGTGAATTCGAGAGAAGGACACAAGAGGGAATCTGAACGCCCTTGGCTTCGCGGCTCTTGGGGATTGCAGCCAAACCAGCACCAAAAGCACACGCCAACTGCACCCATGAACCACTGACCCCAATGCCTTCCATAACATGTCTCTATTCATTACCCAGTGTCTTCCCCATTCACTAGAGCTGATGATTGAGGAGTGGATGAGGGTCCGCCGAATGCCCTTTCATGATCGCCTCTGCCTCACACACACACACACACACATGCACACATGCACACATACGCACACATGCACGCACACATGCACGCACGCACACACACACACACACACACACACACACACACACACACACGAGCCACTAGAAAGTTGTATTTATAGACATTCTACAAACATGTGTGCTAGGCCAAGGAGAGCTAGGGGAACATGACTTTTAGCTGAACACTGAGAAAATTGTGTTGTATACTGTAATGTATACAGTGTGTGTGTGTTTGTGTGTGTGTGGGTGTGTTTGTTTGTGTGTGTGTGATTGCACCTGCAATAGAACCTGTGTGTCCAGGATAGGACTATATAGTCATCAAATCATCATCATCGTTAAAGTAATACACGTCATCATCAGATTACGATGGTCAACCAAAATGTGTGTGTGTGTATGTAAGGTAAAGGTAAAGGTGCTTTTATTGTCACATACATTTTGCGAAATTCATCCTCTGCATTTAACCCATCCCTCAAGGGAGCAGCCCGTGCGTGTGTGTGTGTGTGTGTATAGCTGGGTGTTTTTGTATCTGTGTGTATGATATTATTTTGTCATTTGATGCAAATGTTTGTGTTATTCAATGCAATATTGACCTGTAACTGCCTGGTAAAAGTGCTTTTCTTGCTTTATAACACTGATACTGACGAATGATTGGCTAGAAACGGTGATTCCTGGCAAATCACTTTCTGTGAGATAAGATCCGTTTTCCAAATGGCATTTTAACCTGTCCTCAGCACTCTTCATGTCTCGGGTTTCTCTGACAAAGAAACCATGAGCGGACGCTCAAGATAGCGAGCGTTTCCCGTTTGTGGTCAGATCAGTTCAACAGCTGTCATTACTGCGTCTAATGAGGCCCCTGCTCTCCAGTGTAATTACAGTTGATATACAGTATTCACTGTTTACTGAGACAGGAGGAAAATTTCCTCTTTTTGCTCTGTATTTGTTTTCTGCCCCACCTGTCAATTTATTTTGACTGAGCCCTGTCACAGACAGACAGACAGACAGACAGACAGACAGACAGACAAACATATAGATAGAGAGAGTTTGAGAGTTTAACAGCACTTGACATCAACATATTACATTGTATGGTTCATTCAAAGAAAGACAATCTAAAAAATCTAAAAAATATAAAAACATTTTACATACAAAAAAGAATCCCATAATTGTTTACCCTAAACACAAATCCTTTGTAATCACACGCCTTGTGGAACTCCCCTATAACATCATGTTATAAAAAGTATGCTCTAGCATTAATATTCCCCTCACCATCCCTTTGAACATTGATAGTATGTCTTGATATCTATTCATCTCTAACTAGTGTATATAGCAAATTTTGCCTCACCCATAAAAACATTGAACAAGTGACACTTTGTTTTTGTAGCAAATATAATAGACGAACACATGACAGCCCATAGGGCAGGGAACAAACAACCAGGGGCATGTGAAACCAATAGACAATCAACACGAGGCAGGCAATCACATGGACTTGGGAACAGACGGTCTGGGAAAGACAGCAGTCTGACAGAAACACAGGGAAACAGAAAAGACAGCCAGACAGGGTGGAGAGCAGACCGTGACAATGGAGGGTTTCCCTCACGACTCCAACCAATGCAGTCTGTAAAAACACATGCACTTCCCAAGCCCAAATGACCAACCTGCCTCAAGCTCTGCTGCCTGCCTCCATGTCAGGTTGTTGGGTCCACACAAAAACCTCTGAATGAACCGTAATCTACAGTAAAAGCTACTTTCCTACTCTCCAAGTCCCTGCCCCCCTTTATCTCTTGTAAAAACAACAACCTCTGCGGGATCCAATGAAACCTCCCCCAGAAAAAAAACATGTACTACAGTATGTGTACCTACACCTAAAGTGAAAGCCCCTTTGGTGGTTCTAACAGCGCTAGATGATGCCATAATGAGGATGAGAGCACAATGTGTGATAGAGTGAGACAGAGAGCGAGAGAGAGAGAGAGAGAGAGAGAGAGAGAGAGAGAGAGAGAGTGTGTGTACCATAACCCATACACTTTTTTACTGTACCGTACATGTACACTATACCATGCACATACATTTGCCATTTGAAAATATTTTTAAATGTATTTGTATACAGTATGTGTGGCACAACATACAATCTAAAATATACTATGTGTTGTACCTGAAAGTGATGAATGAATACACCATCATCTGAGAAACACACACACAAAATCTGACATGCCCCCATGTCTATAAATAACCCAGAGAGGCTGACAGTTGGGAACAAAGCACTTCTCACCAACGTGTCTAAACTCTATCTAACAAGTAGGGAAGCATAGGGACAACAGGGCTCACCTTGCACACGTATGTGTGTGCGTATGTGAGCGTGTGTGTGTGAGTGTGTGTACATATGGGCTTGTCTGTGTTTTGAGGAGTGGCAGGCTGGGTTTCCATCAAAATATAAATACACTAATAGAGAAAACCTAATTCGCGACAGCAAAATCAGAAAATTATATTACCATTGATAGTTGGTCTCACGTACTTTTCCACATACAAAACGCTGTGTCAGTGGTTGTAAAATGTGTGACCCTCAAAGGTAGCTTTTTTTTTGTGATTTATTTTTGTTTTTACTTATGTGCTGTTTTTGGGGGGAAGGAGAAGATGTGAAGTTTCCATTTATGCTAATCTAGTTGAATAACATTTCATCCATCCATCCATCCATCCATCTTCATCCGCTTATCCAGAGTCGGGTCGCGGGGGTAGCAGCTCCAGCAGGGGAC
>JAODUE010003102.1:0-11373 GCA_027564755.1 Amblyopsis hoosieri
CATTTGATGAAAAAAAGTGTGAGTTTTCATGGAAAACATTAAATTGTCTGGGTGACCCCAAACTTTTGAACGGTAGTATATATTCAGGGAATTAATTGAGCAACAGTTTTTAGAAAGATTATTTATTATGGTCGTTTCACCGAAGTGCCCTCCTCAGTTTTTGATTGGTCTTGTTTTGATATCTTCCAAAGGCAAGTGATTTAATATCGCCATGTATTAGTTGTATATAAAACAATGATCTTGCACTTTCAGCCTGTGTGCTCTTTACAGTATGGTTCCTAGTTTGATGTTGCTAAGCATACAGAGGCTTTGCGAAGCAGCCTGCTTGTGGAGAATGTTATGAGATCACAGAGGAGAAATAGGCTTTTAAATGTAGATGGGTCATAGTGATCTTAATTGCATGGAAGTATTCGGGGAATGGAAATTATAATCAGTCCAATCTGATGATAACTGGCAGACACTGGATAAGTTAATTTGTTCATGTCTATATAAAAAAACCAAATTCAGCACAGAACTGCATGCAATTAACTGTAATAATTCAATAATACAACTTATATTCTTGTATTTTAATATTACTTTAATAACAATTTTGGCTAATACTGTATGATTGTAAAACATTACAAGAATATTCTTTTGGCAACAATGCATTTGTTTTGAAATAGTCTCACCTGTAAAGGCAGATTCTTTTTTGGAAAGGAGACAATTTCACTTTGACCCCTAGAAAATGCACTCCATTGAATGTGTTCTTAAACAAGTGCCAAATTGTACAATTAATTAATATTAATGCTGGTTATATAATTACAACAAAACACAAAAATGCACGAAGGCTATTTTTGTTTATTTGTGGGGAAAGCATAAATACTGTAAGAGAAAATGAGATAAGAAGTTTTCAATAAGAACGACATCCTGCCACAGTTATGTGTTCTGAGACTTTTCACCAAGAAATGAACGGCAGGTGTACAGTTATAATGGCAGCATGGAGGATTATGTATGAGCAGGAAAGAAGTGTTATTTTTTTCCTCCAAACCCGTTCAGCATCAAAATGGAAAATCTTCTACACCTGACAGAACCCATTTGACAGGAAGAGCTGTATCTCATTACAGGTGACTCATTAGTGTGTGTGTGTGTGCGTGTGCCAGTGGCTTTGTGTAGGTGCATGCTTGCTTGAATGTGTCTGCGCCTGTGCGTCTGCGTGGTCGTCTATGCATGTGAATGACAGAGATAGAGAATAGCGGTGAGTGAGACACGTAGTTATTCTTTGCATGAGGGGATTTTCTACTAGAGCTCACAAGAGATTTGCCGAAGCGTTACATCCACACATGGTCAAAAGATGGATCTACAGCGTGTTCCCACAGAAAGAATATTAAAAGGTGAATGGAGGCCAGTGTCTTGTAAAAATGCCAATTGCCCAACCTTTCGGACTATTGTATAGCACACAGTCATAATGTGACGGTACTGTTTACACCCCTTCTTTTCTCTCCCCAACTTCCCTCTGCAGCAGTGGATTTCAAACGTTGAGAGCAACGACACCCAAACACAAGTGTTTCAGGCTGCAAGCTATGTATATATCACAAATGCAGATGCATAGATCATATAACATATACCATGAAATATTTATAGAGAGTATGGGTAGATGGACAGGCAGCTAACGCAGACCTAGCCTGCTGGCTTTGCTTCAGTGCAGAGTCATACTCTACCTGTTCTCAGCCCCCAGTTTTCACATTTGAAATGTTATGCGTAGGTGTGCGAGCAAAACACTGTGTTTTCTGATGGAGTGTCAGAGGGGAAGATATTAATTAGCATAATTGCGATGGCCATGCGGACTCAGATTATTGTGCGCCTGCTAGGCTGGCTGTTCCTATTGTAGCTCCTCTCAGAGCCAACAGATTTCTCATTGACTTACCCAGCAGTAGCGTATCCTAGCAACGCCTCTTAAATGTACTGTACAGTACTTCCCCATCTCATGGGCGCCTTTAATAATCTGCTCTGCTATTTCTATAAGCTTTGTTAAAAAGATATAGGAAGCATCTGAAATGGTACACTTTTATGACTGCTGTTCTTTCAGTGTGTTATAGTAGATTCATAGGATATATGGCATGGCACTGAACAGCATCCTCTTAATTTCTTAACAGTACATACATAGTCTTACATTATGAGAGAATTAGCTCAGGAGTTGGAATCATACACGGAGTTTATGCTGATGACGTTTTTTACAGTTAAGAATGAATTGCCCCGGCGTGAAAGCGGTATGCTGTTGAAGAACAGCTTTGACCTGGCTAATTTCATTAATTGTACCACGCTCCTGATGGACAGTTTTAATAAGTGAGGATAATTGCACTGATGTCCCCAGAGAGACCTTGTTGTCATGACAAAATGCTCCGAACGATGATGTTACAGAAGACGGTGAACCAGGAATAGGAGGCACACCCTCAGTTCACTACACTGTGTTACGTGTGAGACAGAAAACCTCCCACAATAACAACCGCAACGTCTTACGTAGCCCGGGATCACAGGTTTATCAATGGCAGGCAGTCTTTAAAAGAGCTGGAGTGCATTAGACAGTGGAGGGCCGAGGGTAATAGGAATTGAGAAAGGTTATCTGTTTGCAGCTAATGAATCCCAATGTGACATGTACTGTTGTGGCTGGGGTCCAGCTGAGAAATGTATGGCCCCTA
Source organism: Amblyopsis hoosieri (assembly GCA_027564755.1). Classification (NCBI taxonomy): domain Eukaryota; kingdom Metazoa; phylum Chordata; class Actinopteri; order Percopsiformes; family Amblyopsidae; genus Amblyopsis; species Amblyopsis hoosieri. The sequence continues at coordinate 2,676 of JAODUE010003102.1, forward strand.
CAACAGCTGCTCATCACGTGACTGACTGGCAGGCAGTGTTCTCCGGGATGGGAGATCATGACTCCTGCTGTCGCTCTAGATTGGCAGTAAGATTTCTCTGAATAATTTGGAGGCAGTCCACGAGATCTCCCTGTGTTGTAAATAGCTCCTATCTAAAAACTGACATTCATAATACATGCGCAATGCATGCTTTTCCATTCTTAGCCGCTGTACATAGCCCTTTAAACCTATTTGAACTCATGATTGAAATACCCTGATCCATACTTCTGTGCATAGATGACATCAAAAGGATTAAAGGGATAGTATGTATTTTTGGCCAGAGGGGGCAGAGTAGAGTTAACACAGGTCCCCACGCATTGCCACGCACACAACCAGAACCATACAGTAAGATATGTGCATATCTGTTCCTGTGCCTTTTGTAGAAACCTTTTTTTGTTTTTTTAGGTTTCATGGTAATTGGTTATTATTGTACATGTTTACACTATAAACTGTATGTAAATGACCTGTGCAAAATGTGAGTTTTTAAAATACACACTTTTACACACTACCACTTTAAATAGCCTGCTACAGTATCTGACTCAGAGATGGTGTATAAATATTAAGGTCTGCAGTTCCCGGGCAAGCAGCAGGAACCCTCTTTGGGAGCTCAACATGTTTTCCTACATCCTGCTCTCCTTGCATTTTGACCACTTTTTCACATCGTATTGTTTTATTCATGTCTCATATTGAGCTTCCTTTCCCATTATTACACAGAGTTAACCCAGAGTTCCGACATCCTTGTCCCAGGCCCCTATTATTATTATTATTATTATTATTATTATTGTCAGCATTATGTCTCGGTTCCAGCCTAGCTCTTCTCCCTGAGGTAAAGAAGATGTTGTTCCCATCTGGCTGACTTCACAGCAGACATTGTGCAAGTCTCTCGTGGCTTTGTTACACCATGTTCATCCAACTGCCAGAAGGCACTCTGAATGAATGCACCGACGCTAATAGCGTTTGTCTACATCTAACCACAATCTTCCTTTTGTTACTTTCTTAGAGGCAATGGAATATAGTCTATCTTAAAACCTTATTAGTATACCTTATAATAACATTACACATGAGTGAAGTTCCTTAGTGCAATGTACTATCCAGACAGTTTAGGCTATACATACTGAGTAGGCAATATCATCTTGAATGCTTAATCGCTCTTTAGTGTCAAGCTGCTGCAGGCATGTAACACTGAAAGTACCCCATTGAGATCAGATTCTCTTCAAATGTGTGCCTATATTTAATATGTTTGACCCCACACATGCACACATGAACACACGCTCGCACACACACACACACACACACACACACACACACACACACACACAGACAAAGCTAAGTCTTTGTGTGACAACTGTACTTCACATCTAGATGAACACATTTCTGTAACTGGAATTTTGTTTGTTAAATAATTATAACTTCACTAAAATCCTATGCCAATCATTTAAGGTATCGTCAGCTATTGCAAGCTAATATGCTAATAATTTTTTGTCAAATTCACCAAATATCTCCTTGCATTACGCTAGCTTACCATTCTCTTTGAGTGTTGAAAAAATGATCCGATACGACAGGAACATAAAGAAAGTGTCGAAAACCGCTCACAACAACAATGCCGTAATACTACGCTTTGCTTTACAATGCATTTTGATGTGTGGGGCGGCCCCGCATAGGATGCGCACAGGTCCGCGAAGGGATAATGTTTTGAATTGAACTCGAAGTTGGCAAGCGTTCTTGAGAATGACTGACTCGCCTGCATTTACTGCAGTATCTGCTATATGACAAGTTGCATTTAACAAATAATAACGGTGATAAGAATCCAGTCTGGTGATTGAAGGTACAGCAGAGAAGGCCATTGCAAGCAGTGAGGCAATCTATCAGTGAGAAGTATTCCTTTGTCTGACAGTAACAACTGATGTAGGTCCCAGACTGGTCACCCAATGCCAGATACATTTCCTGGCAACACTTTGCCAGTTGACGTTGATATTGTGGGGGTGTGGGCATGGGTTAGTGATGTCTGTGTGGGAGAAAGTGGTGGGGGTGTGATTCATGGGGTCCCAGCGAGCGGGAACAGGTGTATGTAATTATATGAATCACCTGTCTATCCTGTAAGAGCAGACAGATGTTGCATCAGAATAGTCAAAAACATTCCTATGTCTTTTCCGAAACATTTTTCCTTGACCTCGATTGAAACGTCATGAGGTCAAGGAATGATCTGAAGGAGAATTCATAGGGTGCTAAGAGAATCCGACTGCATGTAGCCAACGCAGTTATGTGATGGTGGATGTTATTGACATGGGTCTGCAGCGGTGAAACTACAGTCTTTCAAAGATGGACTACGCCCTGTGCATTTCTACTCTTTGTTTCATGCAGGATAATTAAACGTGGACAACCCAGTGAAAATATTCATTACTTCATTGCCAAAGTTGTAATCGAAATAAAACAAGTTATATAAACTACCAAATTAATGTGTTATCAATTAGTGTAATTGTATGCAAATCACTGTTAACTTTATAAAAGAAGGTTAAACATGGCCATATTGATGAGCGATTATTGTAAAAAAAAAATGTGATCGGCCAAATGATGCGTGGCAAGGAATTGTGGGACGGCATTCTCCTTTCCTTTGGAAAACAATGTTACAGTGTACCCTATGCTAAAGGAGGTAAGAAAGGAAGCATTGAAGCACCTTTCCGTACTATTTAAAGAATTCAAACAGCTCTTATCATGGCTGCGACTTAGATACCCCTGCCCCAATTCGGATGCAGCCCGAGAAAGCAGAACAGGTCCAAGACTGAATAAGGACCAAGGACGTCCCACACTAAAGCTGCTCTGCACTACAGTATGTCAGTTTGACTGTGCACTTTATGAACATTGAGAATAAACTATTCAGTCTCTTCTGCCACATCAGAACCCTGCGTGAAGCTGGGTCTATATTACAGTATATATCAATATCAATTATTTTGACCCACAGTGAGACTATTAACAGCTCTTCCTTCCATTCTTTGGCTGTCATGTGATTTACTTGGTCTGGAGCCACTGCACAGTAGCAGAGGCCCTTCAAGGCCTGAGGTTAAAATTCCCCATACACCATTACCAACAGGAAGGCTTTTTCCAAATGCCCTGGTTTTCACCTTTTCAAAGGAAGGCATCGGAAACTGGTGCAAATGCTTCCTCCACTCTCTTGAGAAAGCTTGTTGTGGAGGCAGAGAGGTTTAATCTAACCCGTAGCTTGTACTGTGTAGAATATTGTGTCTATTATATTACACTGATGTGGTCAAATCATACATGTTACGCATTTGCTTGCCAGCTGCGCCGCTGTGTTTGTGCGGGCCTGTGTCACATTTATTATGAAGAAAAGGGTGAATTAATCATCTGCATGTCTCTGTGTACCCTGCATTTTTATCAGTGGCCATTATGAAGTATAGAGGCAATGGAGCAGATGATTTGAACGTGTTTGTTTTGAAGGCATTCATACAGTTCATTTATAAGCTGAGGTCTCACTCCCTCATTTCTTTCACAGGTTTCCTGATATAGAGATGGCCATTGTACACGGATGATGCAATTAGCACAGATACATTAAACATGAGCCATTAGTCGGGCACTAGAAAAAAATAGAACAGATGGTAAGCATATTTTGAGCTGAGCCAGACTGAATAATTTCCTTTGCTGATAATACAGCATTGCCATAATAGCTATCGAAACCCCGAACTGCTTGATAACAGCGCAGCCCAATGAGTGTGGCTCCCCTTTTGGTTTCCCTTTATATCTGTATGACAATTACAATTTGCGAAAGTCTGTCTACCATTGTCAGATAGCATAAAGTCAGCCGTTTACATTTCAGGTTGAGATTGTGGGCATTTGTACTTGAATGGAGGGTTGAACATACTTTCCTCATCAAATGTTGCAGTGCATTTTTGATGACATATTTCATCATCATCTAGGCTGCATTTGGCCTTAGTTTTGGAAAGTTATGCAAATTTTCACTCAGTATTACTTTAATCACTGATATGCACAGTGGAACAAAAAAAGATATGCACAGTGGAACAAAAAAGTGTGTGATATTGTGGAATTATCTGGAATTCTGCTTCAATTCCACATACAAAGATTTTCACCACAGTGACAAATTATAGAAAGCACACTCTCGTCACTCACTAATAACATGATGAAACCATAGAACTATAAGAACGGCATGGGTCAATATAATGATGTGGAGACCAGCGTGCATCAGTACAGTCATCCCTACTCTCATATACAGTATATTCGTACTATTTTAGAAAATCTTTTTAGACTTTTTTGGTGAATGTTTTCTTTTAATATTCAATTTATCCGAGCCACAGTGGTCATTAGTAGAATAAAATAATCTGTGAATATTTTTCACACCAACTTTTGTTTGCCGGCATAATGCATTACAGACACTGAATGATTCATTCTGTCTGACAAGTAGCCCATAATTGAATGTAGCCTTCTTACTGAATGCAATTGTGTGAAAGCTATCGCACTCCCACGTTTGAATTCACTGCCTCCAGTAAGTCTTCTCCCCATTCTGCCCCAATTTAGATGGTTGCACCATGTCATTACTTCCAGTGTAAATCTCTAGACATGAGAAATAGACAGGAGGAAGCTGAGACATGGGTCAATTTGAACACTGAGACAACCAATTAGATCGTATTTTTAAGCTCCCACGCGGCTTCTAAGAAGGTTTCTACAGTATGAACAGACGCAACAGTCAGTCATTTGTTATTTAATTTAATTACATCTTCCAAATTGTAATTTTAATATGCCTACTCAGTATATGGTTAAAACTGTACTGTGATTTGTTGTTGAAGTTTTCCTGTAAAAAAGACAAAGAAAAAAAGGAATCCTACAGGACAACAACTTTTTATGATTCCAACATAACATTATTAAATAAATAGTAACGTAATAGAAACAATAAGAAAAAGACATATAACAATAGATCCATATCATAAAAGAAAATGAATAAATTGTCAGAAAGTACATAGTTCATCTGTGTAAGATTTGACTAAATTAAAGACTTTGAGAGAGTCACATTGATAAAGACAGTGAAGAAAGCTAACTGTTTGTGTCACTCATTTTGTTATACAGAGCAAATGAACTGGCTCTCTATTGGTCATCAGGGCATCTGACCTCATCATGACCTCATTGCATTATCTGAGCCATAAAGTTACAAAGTGAAAACATTTGGTCTGTTGAATACACATGGTTCAGCACATTTGCTACATTTTAAATTGAGTGAAATGTATGAACGGAATGAAACCCTCAGTTGTCTGTGGTCTTGTTTGTGAGAAACTTTGGGATAAAGGAAAAGACAGATGGTGTTATGTTGTATTCTGCAGCGTTCAGTTCAATCAGCTCCCTGCGGCTGAATGCTAAGAGGAAGTTTGACTCGTGTGGTGAAGGAAAGAGGAAGCTTTAAGTGTGCTTACATTATATTTCTATAGCTTCAAAACTACACATGGTTCAAGTACATTAAGTACAAGTACATGGTACATTTACATTAAATGCCAGCCATTGGTCTTACAGCATCAACATATATGATGTTAATTAAGTGCTAAATAAGTGTAAATGAAGTATAAAATAGTACAATAGTTTAGGAAGCCTACTGCAAATAACAATGTACTTATGTTAATGTTTTATCAATATACAGTACAGTATAATGAATTGTTAAACTAAACTTATGGGAAGTTATGTAATACAATTTAAGATAAGTAATACAATTAAGTAATGCAATTTAAGATGTTGCATTAGCAGTATACTGTAGGCCTAAATGCTATTGCTACTACCAAAAACGTAAGTTATGGTGCATATAACCTCACTTCTAGGCATGAAATACTTAACTAATTTACTGTTTAAGGACAACAAAGTTCAATAGCACTTAATGCATACAGTGCATCTGGAAAGTATTCACAGCCCTTCACTTTTTCCACATTTTGTTATGTTACAGCTTTATTCCAAAATGGATTATATTACATTTTTTCCTCAGAATTCTACACACAATACCCCATAATAACAAAGTGAAACATTTTTGTTTTACATTTTGGCAAATGTATTAAAAATGAAAAAATCACATGTACATAAGTATTCACAGCCTTTGCCATTACACTCAACATGGAGCTCAGGTACATCCTGTTTCCATTGATAATCCTTGGGATGTTTCTACACCCTTGATTGGAGTCCACCTGTAGCAAATACAGTTGACTGGACATGATTTGGAAAGGAGCACACCTGTCTATGCTGTATAAAGTACCACAGTTGACAGGGCATGTCAGAGCACAAACCAAACCAAGCCATGAAGTTCAAGGAATTGTCTATAGACCTCCGAGACAGGAATGTATCGAGGCACAAATCTGAGGAAGGCTACAGAAAGATTTCTGCAGAATTGAAGGTCCCAATGGGCACAGTGGCCTCCATCATCCGTAAATGGAAGACGTTTGGAACCACCAGGACTCTTCATAGACCTGGCTGCCCGGCCAAACTGAGCGATTGGGGGGAAAAGGGCTTTAGTCAGGGAGGTGACCAAGAACCCTATATATGGTCACTCTGACAAAGCTTCAGCATTGCTCTGTGGAGAGAGGGGAACCTTCTAGAAGGACAACCATTTCTGCAGCACTCCAGACTGGGGAGAAGGTTCATCTTTCAATGACCCTAAGCACACAGCCAAGATATCAAAGGAGTGGGTTTAGGACAACTCTGTGAATGTCCTTGAGGGGCCCACCCAGAGCCCAGACTTGAACCCGATGGAACGTCTCTGGAGAAATCTGAAAATGGCGCTCCCCATCCAACCTGATGGAGCTTGAGAGATCCTGCAAAGAAGAATGGGAGAAACTCCCCATAAGTAGGTGTGCCAAGCTTGTAGCATCATACTCAAAAAGACTTGAGGCTGTAATTGCTCCCGAAGGTGCTTCAACAGTATTTGTCCAAAAGTATTGACCAAAGGCTGTGAATATTTATGTACATTTATTTAAATAAATTTGGCAAAATTTAAAACAAACTTTTTTCACTTTGTTATGGGGTATTGTGTGTAGAATTTTTAAGAATTTTTTTTTACATGCATTTTGGAATAAGGCTGTAACTGTGGAAGAAGTGAAGTGCTGTGAATACTTTCCGGATGCACTGTATGTGCATTTTAATGTTTGCGATTACAGTACATAGTCGCAGGATGAGTGTGCATGTTTTTTTTTTATTTATTTTTAAAATGCTTTTACCACAGTAATATTTTGTGAACACTACAAAACAAGGCAACCAAATGGTCGCATTTAAATATTTCAACCAATAAACAAATTACATAATGTATTTAGAATTTGCATTAATTAGTCAATTGTCCAATATTTCATTATAAGCCTATTTTCCTGTATTATAATAGGGTTGGTGTTTTTTATTAAGTAATTTATTTTATAATTAATTTTTATGTGAGCTTGTGAAGCCCTGTGAGACTGTAGCCACAATTATACTTGTCTTCACTTGACTTGAAGGTATGGGGGGAAAAAACTATTGTTGAAGCATATTATTCCAACTGGCCATTATCCTCTAAACAAAACCATTTACACAATATGATTCGTTTAAATTAAGGCCTCTAAATGACAGTGTGTCCTGAGGATGCACTTTCTGTCAGTGGCAGTTTGTCGTTGCTAGGTAACAAGTCAGGGAAAACCCTGTTCATGAAGTATTTCAAACACATCATTAATTTCTAATTTTCATACAACGATGTTGAAGCGTGTAGCATTTTACATTGATTTCTTCAAATATAGTTTGCAATACATTTCCAAAGGGAAGGCGGCTATACTGTACCAACTCTGTTATATTTTTGCGTGTGTGTGTGGCTGCACATCTACTGCCCTACCAAACACTAGATCAGATGCTGTTCTCCTAGTCATGGATAAATACACAATCCTGCCACACGCATGCATGCACACACCCAATACACACTATATATTTATAACAAAACGCTTATCAAACACGATTGGCACCACGGCAACAGAGCAAAGGATGCAATAGTGAATCCACCACTCTTGTCTGAGAAGGCTTATTTTTAGCTGGCATGGATTTTGTGAGCACTTGTTTATTTCGGTCCTATGGCTCTGCGTGAAGCACCACCATTATTTGATGCCCTTCTAGCATGCAGGCTTAATCCATTTTTCCTCAAGAACATATCTTTGAAAGAATGAAAAGGTCGCTTGTCGTCTAACAGAAACATCACTTTTTGACAGTTTTACTTGATAATATAATGTATTTTCAGTGATTTCAGTGAGGATAATAAAGTCCTCTATCACAAAAGAACATACTATTAACAATAATTTGCGAGTTAGTAAGGCAAAGGTACAGGGAAACAGGAGATAAAACTGGCTATGCGTCACATAGCATGACAGCTGCAGGAACAAACAATATATTCAATTAAAGCACAGACCATTCTTCAGTGACAAACCACTATACTAAGAAGGCCAATGCACTTCTGGTGCTGTCAAATACATTTTGAATGGTGGGCACAGTAAACAAACACATCGTTCATCATGCGTTGCTGTCCAATGCATCTCCAGCTTTCCTTGACTAAGGGGGGGGGGGGGGGGGGAAACCCATTAAGAAGATTGTTGTGTTGCGTGCGCTAACACAACAATGTTTTCTTGGCACGCGGCGGGCCACACACCGATGAAAAACC
>JAODUE010003103.1:0-11373 GCA_027564755.1 Amblyopsis hoosieri
TAGATATATATATATACAGTATATACAGTATATATATATATATATATATACAGTATATATATATTTATATATATATTCTTTAACACAAAAATGCTTTTCCATCGAGAAATTTAAAATGAACAATGAATCCTTATGTGAATTGTATTTGAGTGCTTGAGTGTCAGCTAGGGCTTTTTAAGTAGTACATCTGTAAATCTACTGTAGCTGCTCTAGGCTAAACTAAAGAAATGATACCCCCCCTTCCCCCATTGGTCTGTGATGATGCAGCAGCCTGGTGTGTGTCTGTGTGTGTGTACATGTGCACGTGTGGCGCGTGCTTGTGGCAAGCACTGCTTGAATGTCTGCTTGTGTGCAAGCCTAATTGTTGTGTTCTACCGCGGTTGGAAATTCTTGTCCAATTCTGTTGTGAACAAAGCCAATAGTGTTATCGCCAGTACCCAGGCCTTCCTTGTCAATACCTGATTTATTTCAGGCTTTAGGGCTATATATATATATATACACACACTAACACACACACACACACACACACAGTGGATATAAAAAGTCTACACACCCCTGTTAAAATGCCAGGTTTTTGTTATGTAAAAGAATGAGACAAAGATAATTCATGTCAGAACTTTTTCCACCTTTAATGTGTCCTACAATGTGAACAATTCAATTGAAAAACAAACTGTAATCTTCAAGGGGGAAAAATTTGCAACAAAAATCTTACAATTACCCAGTTGCATAAGTGTTATAACTGGGGATGTGGCTGTGTTTAGAATTAACCAATCACATTTAAACTAATGTTAAATAGAAGACATTACACACCTGCCATCATTTAAAGTGACTCTTGATTAATCACAAATAAAGTACAGCTCTTCTAGTAGGATTTAACAAAATGTGGAAAAGGTGAGGCGCTGTGAATACTTTCCGGATGCACTGTATATAGACTGCAGTATATGTAGCGTGTGAGTATTTATATTATGTCACAAAGTCCTGGAGTGCAGTGAAATGTACTGTTTTCAGTGCATGTTATTTTATCAAGAGAAGTATACATTACGAAGTCCCATCTCTTGCAGTTAACTGGCTATTTAATGAACTATCTCTCGCTCTCTCAGTTTATTTTAAATTTTTTTATGTGGTAATGTTGACACCCTTCATTGACTCTGATTGTTTCTTGACAATACTGGAGGCAGAAGACCACTTGCTGCCTCACACCGATCAACCGGGCGAGATGAGAAATAAACAACAACACAATTATTTTTATATTCATATAATTAGGGGTCACACAGTTCTCTAAGCTGGTTCTGCATCTTGCTGATCATCTACATCTGTCCCATCACTTGTCTCTGCCGCTGCTTATGTCTACATCTTTAATTGTATTATTACATTGTTATAATCTCCCCTTTCTCTCCAATCTCTCTATCTCATTTCTTTATTTCCGTTTTATTTCCTCTTGGGCTGTCTCTAGTGGAACAGCCCATCACGGGGAGCATATCTGGTGCGTCTGAATCATTAGGACTGATTTAGTGGAACATTAGCTTGATGGATGAGGAGGCACAAAACTCCCAACAACAGTTGATTTGCATCCAGAGAACTGCGCAATTGGTTTTAGTTTGGGAGTGAAGCACATTTGGCTCTCTCATCATTCACTGTGTGCACCTAATGATGATTCCTGCAGCTCTGAAAGATGGGCCTCCTCCCACTTTTATTGAATAAGAACTGTTTTGTCAGGGTGTGCAGTTTTGTGGGATGTATAAACTCGATACCTATAGCCAAAATATTATATATTTAGGGTAATTTTTTTAACCATATACGTGCATGGTCTAATGACCAAGGCGCAATGCATTTAGGGCGTGTCCAAATCCATTTGTGCTTTTTTACCAGCAGATAAACGGTTGGTGCAGCAGGCGCAACGTTCAAAAGGGTTGGACTTAGTCTCTTCATTATTCATGGGTGTGTTTTGGGTGTAACATAACATACATAAACCAATCCGAGTGTCATCTACCTTTCCCGTTAAACCTCAGGCGCGCTGGCACCCTGCACGGATTGCCATTACACCCGGCGAGTTTGTGAAAGCGCTGGAGCAGATCATCTAGGCAACAGCGAGATTACACCAAGATCCATAAAATATGTAGGCTACACAATAATTGTATTTCACATTGTACTCTTTTAATGTTTTATTCTTCCCTGAGTGTACGCGCGTTGTCCACTCGCCATATAGGCCTGTGTAATTAATCACATTTTTATTGTGATTTCAATTTCGGCTCCTACCAATTACAAAGATAATATAATCGAGAAAATATTATTATTTTGCACATTACGTTTTGCAAGTAAACTCTTATTTTGTCTTGTGTTCTGAATGACAGGCGCATGCTCACTTTTGTGTTTCGCCCCTCGCAGGGTTAAAGTGTTGCTATTTAAACAACGTGGGCACTGGGCAGGAAATTTCGACATTTCCACATTCAATGAAATTTAAAACATTTAAGGAAGTGAGGGTTTGTGTTCATCTAAGTATGATTGACGCATATTCAAATAAGTTAATCACATTAATTGTATTAGAATTTCTACAGCTTCTGCCATTGCCCAAATGTCAGAGACTTCATGTACATACATTTAATGTTATGTTTAATGTTTCTTTGTTTTGTATATAGTTTAACTACTTATGTTGTTTCCTACCATTGAAATGTAACACCATTTGAAAAGTTACACTCACAAGCTTTCACAACCCCATGTCAGACTTGAATGTTACCACCCACAAAAAACAATGTAATATAATAAATCTTGCAAGACACAGAAGACTTATTCCTTATATACTTACTTGTCAGTGCACGTTCAGTATACCTCCATTATCCAGCTAATGTAATGTTAATGATGGCCCTGTGAACACAATTCCTCCGTATTAGGATTAATTAGGCTTTATCAGGGCATCTTAATGTTTAATCAGTGTTATGCCTGTTATTTGTATAATTTCACAAACAAGAGAGTATACCCTGTATCGCAAGACTTGTAGATTACAACGCTAATTCAGCGCTAGCCAAAATTGGGCTATACCCAGAGGCACTGTCCTATTACTGGTTAACATTTAAATACAAACATCCAAGTAAGCCCGCTGTGTCTGTGTGTATGTGCACATCGTTTGTTTTTTAACATTTCTAGTCTATTGTTGGAACCAAGGACACATTATGTCAGCATAATGGCCCATTTTTCAGTTGTTGTTTAGTTTCAATTGTTTGAGTCACGAGCTCTACAGGATCTCACAAGAAATGTTATACAAATGTGTGTGTGTGTGTGTGTGTGTGTGTGTGTGTGTGTGTGTGTGTGAGTGACTGAGTGAGTGAGTGTGTGTGTGCACGCGCACGCACGCGCGCGTGTGTGTATGTATGTGTGTGTGCCGTACGCCTTTCTGTGCTTGGATGTGGTGAACTGTGATTGGTTTAATAATATGCTGATTTATTCACCCCATCACCTCTTTATCTCAAAACCAATGTGACTGATTCCTTCAATTGACCAAGGCTATACCACCACCACACACGCAAACACATAGACACACAAATTCACCCATCCAACTTTATTCTTTATTTCCTTCCCCCTTCCCTATTTGTAACAAATGTCAGTGAAGAATGAATGTCCTCTTCATTTAAATGCTGGCGTAATGTGCTGATAACAAATGAAGTGTACCTTTTACACTGATTAGTCATCAGTAAGGGGACCTTGTGTGTGTGCGCGTGCGTGCATGCGTGTGCGTGTGCAGTAAGACAGATGAACTGTATTCCCGGCAGTCTTCCGTTAAGCCCTGGACACACTGCAGCGACTAGCAGCGATGTAGCAAAGAGACACAGTTGAACGTCAGTGAGGGTCAGCGACGCTAAATGGGCGGGTACCGAGTTAAAGCAATACCAATTGAGGCAACTACCAATGGGAACAAAGGATATCGTTGACTGACAGATTGACTGAAACATTTCAAGTGGGAAATATGTGAGCCGGATACCTAGGCAACCAAAGCCTGGAATGTAAACAAGCGACCAGTTGGGTGATGGGCGACGAGCGGATCACTTGCAGTGTGTCCAGGGACATTATAGTAATATTTCAGCTGCATATTGTGTTCATACTGTATTAACCTCTTATTATACCAAAGACTTTTATTTTGTCCGTTATGTGCCATCTACTGTACAGTCAGCTACAAAGAATTATGCGGCTACCTATAGTTGTATTTATCGGGGTCACATCGTGGTGATGTGTTGCTGTGCTGCTGTCCCATATACAGTAGGCTGCAAACACACTCCTGTTGAAGACGACCATCCATACCCATATCCCATTCTACTCCTGACTCAGGTCACTCTATGCTTCAGAAGTAATACCCTGTGTCAGAGACTGTTGGCCACAGTTTTACCATAATTGAAGAAGGCACTGTGGCCTCTTTACAAATATGTTTTTATTTTATTAACATTTTGCAAATGAACAGTCCTTATAACTCTCAACACAATGTTAATGGCTGAACTTCTGCCATTTATGCCACCAATTGCATTTTTAGACACGGTATAAAATGTTATTTAATTACTTACATTACACTTTCCATTCATGACAGTATAATTATAATAATCTCAATCAACTCATTAAAAATATTTTAGGAGAGTGCCTTGCAGTTTTGATAAATTATATGGGATACAGTGGCACAACAAAAAGGTCCTCTACACAGTCATTTTGCAATAATGAACCTCTTTCTAAATGTGCTACCCAGCAGTTTCCGTACATGGCTTTAATGGTTATGCTTGATATTTCTGTGTGCATATGTGCCAATGGCTCTAGCAGTGGGTGTCTTATTAGCGTAAGAGGTGGGAGGGAAGCCTACAAATGAACAGGACCAGGCCAGTAATTCTTCACCAATGTCAACTGAGTTAGACATTTAATTAAAAAGTATATTTTACTATGAAACCTCTTGAGGTACTAAAGAGTTTTTTTTTTCTCTTAGAATTCTTCACATTAGCTCAGATTTCTTAATTTCGTTTCACTTAATTTCCCCATTAGGTCTTTTTCTAGTAGCAATACTTTGGTTTAATCAAAAATGTTTTTGCCGTATTGAAACAGCCTTATTTAAATGTAAGTAGAACTGCTTTGTTTAAGAAAACTAGTGACACATTGTGCTTGTACACACAGTTGGTTTATTCTTGGGGCTATAGTAGGTAATATACCCTATTATGCAGTACTAACCTGTTTTCCTAGCGGGATACATTTTTACAATGCATTTAATGATATAGAAATTAAAATAAATGTTTAGTCTTTTCTCATTTGTAAAAATATCTTGCTACAAAACCATAATGATGCCATATAATACAGCAAAGGACCTTGCACAGACTGTTTCTATTGTACAGTAAGTTGAGTTACTGTAACCTTCCTCTCTCTCTCTCTAGTGAAGATGACCATTCTGAACTTTCAGAGCCCCACCACAGGCCTGTTCCCCATCAAGTCCTGTGCCTCTTGTAAGGAGGCCAAGGTCAGGGACTCCCTATATTGTTCTGCTGCAGCATGGGCCCTATCTTTGGCCTACAGGTTAGTATACTGTAAACACCTGCAGTACACACACTGGCCACATGGGCCCACACATGCCCTGCCTGAGTTAACTTCCATGCACATTAAGAGCTCTGAGCGATGGACACTAAAGGCCCCGATATACTTGCTTTATAGTGCAACGCACAGACACAGACAAGCGGCTGCAAAGCAAAATACATTGTTCACGTACTTGCCTGCGTACCTTGCATGTGCTTGGAGGATTTTAAAAATATCTCAAGTAGAGGGCAGATCACGGCCGAATCAACCCTGGCCGAAACTGAAATATCTTCCTTGACTCCCTCTGAATTTCCACAACAACCAACATGTCAAAATGTGGAGCAGCATGGAGATATCATAAAGATGTAGGTTATTATGGACTAGCTCTAATATCATCTTTTCGAAATGTCACGCCATTGTCCCGCCATCCTTTGTTCAGAGACTACTGATATGTCTGTCCGATCCTGATACAGTGGATATAAAAAGTCTACACACCCCTGTTAAAATGCCAGGTTTTTGTGATGTAAAAGAATAGAACAAAGATAAATCATGTCAATCTTGCACTTTTTCCACCTTTAATGTGACAAATTCAATTGAAAAACAAATTGAAATCTTCGAGGGGAAAAATAAAAACCTTACAATAACCTGGTTGTCTAAGTGTGCACACCCTTACTTAAACTAATACTTTGTTGAAGCACCTTTTGATTTTATTACAGCACTCAGCAATTTTTGGGTAGGAATCTATTAGCATGGCACAGCTTGACGTGGCAATATTTGCCCACTCTTCTTTGCAAAAGCGTTCCAAATCTGTCAGATTGCGAGGACATCGCCTGTGCACAGCCCTGTTCAGATCACGCCACAGATGTTCAATTGGATCCAGGTCTGGGCTCTGGCTGGGCCATTCCAAAACGTTAATCTTCTTCTGGTGAAGCCATGCTTTTGTGGATTTGAATGTGTGCTTTGGGTCGTTGTTGTGCTGAAAGATGAACTTCCTCTTCATCTTCAGCTTTCTAACGGATGCCTGAAGGTTTTTCAGCGCTGCACTACCAGCACTTTTAGTTGAAATTTTTTGAACAGCGCTGGACTCAATGTCAATGTCACTTCTCTATTGTTGGCCAATAAGAATAGAGGAGGGGAGGGGACATACAATATCAATGACAGAGGAGAAACTGATCTTGTCAAAGATTGGACACACTTTATTGCCTTGGTTTGAACTAACCTTCCTTAACTAGTTCTAATGGCAAAAAGTAACAAACAATACAAACAAACAATAGTTATACATGTACAGTAATGGACACTGTTTAAACATAGCTGTGATAAAGACTGTGATTATAGAAATTAAGGAAACAACAATTGATGGAACAATCAATCAAAAAACAAATTCACTTAAAACTAAAACCGTTTTAAATAAAAACTTGTTTTAGTCTGCTGGTGGACAAATATATTAAGTTATTTCAAGATACTCTAAGTCAAATAAAGTATGTTACTTAACTAAAATAACTAACTAAAATAGTTAAAACCCCTAGTACAAATAAAGAACTTGACCGCTGGATTGATCTGGCCGAGAGTATTGGCTTTTTGCATTTACTGGTGAGAATATTCTGTTCAGGCAGTGGTTGTTAATCTGTCTCTTTTGTGTGAAGGTCTCGCCATTGATAGAGTGAGAGATGTTGGTTCAAGAAGCACACTGGAAATATCAGCAGTCCAAAGCCTTTATTGAGTTAAACAAGCACGACAGACACACGCACGCAAAAAAAAAGACGACAATTTAATCCCAAAAAGTTTGTTTTGCCCACAAGAGTTTTGTTATGGAGAGAAGGAAAGTGAGGGAGATTCCGTGAGAGAGCAAGACTACTACAAAGAAGGGCCAGGCGGGCAAAGAAAGAAAGATAGCATATGAAAGGCAAGGGGAAGACGGGAAGGGGAAGTGTGATATTGAAGGGCGAGATAGGAGGAGAGGGGGTGCTGGAAGTCAGGGGGCTGCGGGCCGAGGTGTTTGGACAAACGGACAGATGTGAGGGTAAAAGAGGGATGATGCGAGTATGGATTTGGAGAGAGGAGTCGGTGGGCGATCAAGGGCAGACGGGTGGGGGCTCTGCAGTGCAGTGCGTTGTCTGGCTGCACTACTTGTCCTCAGGCACAGCTGATCGATGTTTTCACTAGAATCTAAAGCTCTATTAAGCCGAGTATGTTCAAACGTTCTCTCTTCTTTGGAACTGCTTTCATGGTATCTTGAGGGCTGGCACCTTAGCTTAACAAACATGTGCCGCCTGCCACCGCTTTGTAGTCTTTAATTCAGGTATTCTACCTCTAGGTTGTCTACAGTTCTGGCCTTCTTCGTGTCACGAACGTCACATTTTGATTTCCCCCGACCGATTAAAACAATTGCTGAAATATGAAAAGACTACTAGAGCGTTTGACTCGTTGGAGTTAGCTTCTACATTTCTTGGAGAATTACCTCAACCTACTGGTGAACAGAATCTCATCTGACAGGGTTGGCAATGTCGCAATGTAGCTCCTCTGTTTATCAGTTGTTGTTGTTGTTTGTTTGTTTGCATGTGTTCTTGGGTTTCATCATTATTTAATCTTGACAGAGCTGAATTAAAGGTGTCAATTTGACTGAATATTTATTCATGGTATACATTTTAAATGGGATTAACGAATCAGTTTTGTGTTCTTTTAAAAGATGTCAAAAATACATTTATTTCATAAATGCTTTTTTATATTTTGTTCTTGGCTATATGAGCCCTCTTGAGTGTTACGGCCCCTGGGCTGCCGCCCTTGTGGCCTATCGGGATAAGACGGCACTGCCCAGAATAGCTGAATCCAAATTTAATAACGTGTTAAATTGGGTTTGATGAGATGTATGCAGTAGAATGAAGGCAATTCAGATTATTTTGCATCTAACATCTAACAAGTAATGTTTTAGTGTAGCCGACACAATATTGTCTTACACGTTGTGTTAGTATACATAAGGTTAAAATCATAGTGTTGGAACAAAACTACATAGTGGCTTTAGAAGTACAGTTTCACCCCTTCTCTATTTGATGGTGTTTGCTTGCTCCGTAGTGGCTCATCTCTCCTCATCGCGATGCAAATGTTAAACACCCTGGTCTAAAAATGTGTCAGTAATTGTTAATCTTTTTTTTTTGCATCGCTTATTGTCCAAGTTAAAATGAATGCCTCGTGGAGTATATTGAAAGAGGCCTTTGATGCAAGATTAGAAGCTGTGTGCTTTGTCCTCTGCACACATTCAGTTTTGATGCGGAAGGTCAAGTCCAAAAGACATCGTGCTTAATGCGCTGTGTAGCACTGATGTTTAAACAAGTTCCACCTCAGTGGCTTAGCTGTCCCCCGCCAACACCTACAGTCATTATTGCCATGACCTCTGTCACGTGTACACAGGAGGATTAGAGACCCAGGGACTTGTGTGGTAGTTACTGCAGGCAAAACTGCTCGACATTGCAGTGGCGTTACTGTAAAACTGATGAGTGTCCTCTTGAAATTAGCTGTTTGTAGACAATTGATTTGATTAGACTGTATTTTCTGTTAAATATTATTTACATATTCAGAGATGGTTTTTGTACTAAACAAACTGTGAAACTGCAGGCCCATTATTTTTATTATTTTTCTCTGTATGAGATTGATATGTTGAGTTGAGATTGAGTTACTGTTACTGCAAAACGGTTGCAGTCAGCAAACTGACTTTACCCTAAAGAACCAATCATAGAGAAAGGGGTCCGTTGTTCTTCCCTAATCAAACTGACATACTGTAGGATCCAGGGTGGTGTCAATGAAACTGGGTCAGAACACACCCAGGCAGCCCTGAGAAGAGGTCTGATGAGCCACATTAAGTGAACACACACGTGTATAGACATCTAGTAAGACGCTAGCTGGTGAATGCAAGTGTAACAATGTTAAAACTCCCTATTGTTATTATTGCTGCATGTTAGTAGAATTACACAAATTTGTATGCATTTTATTTAATTGTTTTATGCTCGTTTAGTATTGTATAGCCTGTATCCCTGTTGTGCCTTGTAGCTCCTCCTTGTTTTTCAACTTCCTGTTTGGGGTGTTAATAATCCTGTTGACCCCCTGACCTCTCCCCTTATGCTCTATGATGTGGCGAGAGGAGCAGATGCTACAGGCTGTAATGCTACGGGGATTTGTGTTTTTCTTTAAATTTCTTCGGCTGCAATAAATGGTCGAAGATCAAGCGATCGAACGAGTCACTCAAGTTATTACAGAACAAAACGCAGAATCTACGCCGGTTACACAAGGCCAGCATACAGCCGTAACAGACAGTGACCGCTTTGTTGGGCGCAATGTGGTTTTTATTCATGTTGCGTATTTGCTCATTTCAAGGCTCGCCGTGGTATCATTTGTGCCAAAATGGACGTGCAGCCACAGTACAGGTTGTAGCAGTCCTAGTTTGGTGTCAAAATGTGCTAGGACCACGTCTTACACAGGTGCAGGCTTTAAAAGTACACAAGCCACTTTTATGTAACTTTTAAGCATAATAGAAGACTAAGGACATTTTTCAATGAAGATCTTCATTGACAGTTTCTTTTAATCTTGGACTAGGCTTAGTCCGTGTCTGTGAAACCGACCCATTATGTTGGCCTATTTTGTGAAAATACAGTATATATATGTAGCATTGTCTTCCAACTTAAAGCAGTCACTGTGCGTTTATTACAGGTTCTATATACAGCATGTGCCCTAGGCGACATTGCACCTCCCAGACATTCACAGTTTCCTCCTGAGAGAAGAAGCTTTTCTGTCTTCAATCTGGGTTTTAGCCATTATTACAAGACTGTCAGTGCACAGTGCATTTAGATGGATTAAGAGGAGCTGATTTGATTGGCCATAATTGAGAGACAGCCTCCACCACTCCTATTGACAAGTTGTGTGACTTTATCATAATTGTTTCTTTGTGTGCACAATCCCAAAAATATCTTTTTTTTTTTTAATTCATGATTATGATCTCATACAGATTTAAACCTCATTTTTCAAGAGAATTGGCCATAGCAGCATGTTTAACAACAATCACACACGGAATACATTCAAACACTCAAACACTATTAAAATAAGAAGAAAAACATCTAAGTGTTTTAAATACATTGAGTAACAATGGTATTTGGTTTTAAAATGTGTGAGGAATAAATGTATTGCCTCAAATGTGTTAGTTCTCCGTGAGAAATTATCATGTACTATCTCCCTTAATCTGTCTATTTTTGCTTTTGTTTTTATTATTGTTTTATTGTTAATTTTTTCCCCATTCATTTTACTATTTCAGATTTTTTTTATTTTCTTCAACTGTAATGCCCTTTGAGCTGCAACCTTGTATGTAAAGTGCTGCAGTATATAAATACAGTTTATCATTATTATTATTTTGTATTTATTTATTATCATTATTATTATTATTATCATTATCATTATTATTGATTCCCTGTGTTCCTCCCTGTCCCGTGCTGTTTCTCAGGCGTGTCGACGACGACATGGGACGTACTCACGAGTTGGAGCACTCTGCCATCAAGTGCATGAGAGGCATCCTCTACTGTTACATGAGACAGGCCGACAAGGTGGGTCCACACACAGTCAGCAGCACACATGCTACCGTGCGTCAGCCAGCAGCCCTCATGCTAACGTGTGTCAGCCAGCAGCACACATGCTAACGTGCGTCAGCCAGCAGCCCTCATGCTAACGTGTGTCAGCCAGCAGCACACATGCTAACGTGTGTCAGCCAGCAGCCCTCATGCTAACGTGTGTCAGCCAGCAGCCCTCATGCTAACGTGTGTCAGCCAGCAGCACACATGCTAACGTGCGTCAGCCAGCAGCCCTCAT
>JAODUE010003104.1:0-11372 GCA_027564755.1 Amblyopsis hoosieri
GCACTTTGTGTTACATGAATTTGTATGAAAAGTGCTATATAAATAAAGATTGATTGATTGATTGATTGATTGATAGAGGACTAAATTAAAATTAAAATGCATTTTCATTTTAAAAATATTCCCCGCATTCTAGTAATTACCGATTTCATTTTCAATGAGTTTTTAATGAGTTTTGTCCATAAAAGCGTGCGGTGACTTGAAAATGTATTTGCATTTGAAGGGGGCGCTGTTTATCTAATTTCATTTGAATTTGGTCTGCTGCAAAGCACTTTTTTCTTTGAAAATGAAATTGTTATTTGGGAATGCATTTAAGTTTAAATTGTGTCGACTGAAATGCGGGGAATATTTTGAAAATGAAAATGCAATTTTAGGGATTGCATTTTCATTTGAATTAAGTCCACTCTAAAGCGTGGAATTGTTTGACAATTAAAATTCTATTTGGGATTGCATTTTAATTTTAATTTAGACCTCTATGGGCTTCCATAATAAACTATAACATATTTATAGCTTAATATCTAGTATATGAAATGTGTTTGCATTAATAATCTATTTACATCTTCTCTTTTATAATACATTATTGACAAATTATTTGGGGTACTATTCAGATTTTTCTGACAAGTCAAGCTTTAGTTTGATATTCAATGTGTACTAGATTTAAAACCTGATGATGGAGCATTATCACATGAGATGCCGTCAAAAAATGAACTGCTCTATTCTAATGCAAATATGAAAACTTTTAAACGCAATATTGATATGTGTACTTTCAAGTGTGAAAGACCACTTACATCCTGTTCCCTTATTTCTACAAAAATAATGAATTGTATGATAAAGTGTGAAAGGTATTCATTTAGTTTATTCAATTCACCTATAAAATCAGACATGATGAGAAGAGGATACTAGCCTAGCCTTTAATGCATTTGTCCCTGATTTGTTGAAGAGTTTTGGATGTATTGAAATCCCTCTGACTTCTTTCTACATCTTGTAAAACATGATCAATCTTAGATCGGACAAAGTAGAACTTTTTGATGATGAAAAATGTATATGTTTCAGCTTTCATTTTCTTCATGTACTTGGCAGCTGGGAACTTGGTGGTACCAACTTCGATTTCATGGCTCTTACATCTTACCTGAGGGGAGAGGCACCAGTAATGGATTAGCCAGATGTGTAGGGTCTTGAAAACATGATTGATGATTTTTGAGGCAATGCAAACTATTCTGTACAACTGCTTCTTCTGTTAAGATGTGGATTTGCACAAATCCACACAGTTATGTAAAAGTTAAACTTTCAATCACAGCTCTGTAGAATAGCAGCAATCCCTCTCTAGAGACACCAAACTTTTAAAATTGACGTAAGAAAAATAGTCTCTGGTGGGAAACTTAAAATTATCCACCCTTTCCACCACTATCCCATTTATGGTTAATTGCAGGAGAGCCTCTCTGTTCTTACGAAAGTCTACGATCAACTCTTTTGTCTTAATATGTTCAGTTCAAGGTTGTGAAGATAACACCAATCCACCAAGGGCAATACCTCATTTCTGTAGGCTGATTCATTGTCTGATGAGATCAGCCCAACCACTGTTGAGTCATCAGCAAAACTAAAGCAGTTTTACTTAATTTGTATACAGAGAATACAGCAGAGGTGAGAGTGCACAGCCTTGGGGGGCGCCAGTGTTTATTTGCTACTTCTTAGAAAGTTATTCATTTTGACCACTTGTGTTCTATGGTACAAACATTTTTAAATCCAGTGGCACAGAGCTTCGTTAACTTAACACTTGAATAGGCCTGTGGAAAGATGACAGGGTAGAACAAAACAACAAAGGAAACAATCAACGCACATACTGAATTGGGTAATTCATTAAAATCCCTCAAGATACAATATTACACTTTCACTTTCCAGAAGATCAAAGCAGGATTTTAGAGTCTTGGAACACAATCAAAATCCACATGGCTGCTACAGTATAGTACAGAAACCATAGGCACACCCATTAAAGTGAGATTTTAAAATGCTTTCACTTTAAATTGTTAGTCGACCTAGATGTGAAATCTGTAAAAATTCTTTCAGTTTAACTGGTTAGCCGACCTTTATGTAAAAATGCTTTTACTTCAACTTAAAGAGTGTGCAAATGTTAATAACTTATTTTTTGTGATTTTTAAGAATTGCCATGCAGAATTCAGACGAATACATATCACCTGAAGAAAAACAAGAAAGCCGGAAGAACAGTGCTGGTGCTGCTGGATTGACTCAAGATCATTTTAAGAAGCAGGATGAAATCCAACGGAACATTGCCATCGTAATGATGGCAATGTTAACCATGATAATCTTCTACGGGATAAAGAAACTCTTCAAATAATTAGAAAAGACTGCATTAAACGTTAGTATCTTCTCATGTAATAACACAAAATGTAGCCTAAATAAAATACCTTTAATTTTATTTAATATAAATTAAAACAGTTGTCTACAAGCAGAGGTGGGTAGTAGCAAGTTACAAATGGTGTTTATTCCTGTAAAAAAGAAAGAAAATATTAACATTTTGGATGGGAAATGTTTGTATAAATACTTAGATTTTGTCAGGTATAAACTATTACAAAGAAGATGCAGAAAACATCTGTCACCGTAAATTAGCATAAAGTTGAAAAACTCTCAACTCTGATCTGTCGCTGGCGACTTTGTCGCCGAGCAAAGCTCCGCCAGCTGTGTGAATGCAGCCGTGGACTGCGATTACTCTGAGCAGCTAATATATTTCTCGCCATTTTCTTTGTGGTCTGAATAAGTTGCTAAATTTGTCGTTAGCCACTTTTTAGAAATAAAGTCACAGGGGGTCTGAAAAGTCACTTAATCAAGCGAGAAAGTTGCCAATAGGGGCCCTATCTTACAAACGGTGCAACGTGGCGCAAAGAGCGAACGCAAGCGTCTTTGCTTAAGATCGATGCAGTTGTCATTTTCCTGTCCAGCGCCCACATTGTTTAAATAGCAAATGTACTTGCGTCCATTTGAGCGCCCACGGTCTAAATATGAGGTGTGGTCTAGAGCATTACTGACGCATTG
Source organism: Amblyopsis hoosieri (assembly GCA_027564755.1). Taxonomy (NCBI): domain Eukaryota; kingdom Metazoa; phylum Chordata; class Actinopteri; order Percopsiformes; family Amblyopsidae; genus Amblyopsis; species Amblyopsis hoosieri. Next base: position 3,046 of record JAODUE010003104.1, read on the forward strand.
CTATCTTGAGGCAGCGTAAATTGGTTGCACGAGTGATCGGCAAAAACCTGGTCTAAAGTTATTATGAGGCGCATTATCAATATAGTATTGCCTATTGCAGGTGGACAACATGTGTACACTGCTTGTTAGACATACATGGACAACATGCAGGAATGCACAAATATGCAAAGGATTCAAAATTAATTAGAGTACAATGTGAAATATCATTAGTGTGTAGCCTACATAAACATATTTTAGGAATCTCACTATTGCCTGGATAGTCTGCTCCAGCGCTTTCAATAACCTACAGTTATAATATCAATCTTATGATGCAAGCGCGCCTCGGTTTTTAAAGGAAATGGGAGATGACACTGATTGGTTTATGTTACGCCCAAAACACACTCATGAATAATGGAGAGTAAGTCCAACTCTTTTGAACCATGTGCCCGGCACACTGACAATTTATCTTCCATTTAAATAGTAAACGTGGATTTGGACACGCCCTAAATCCACTTTAGACCGTGCGCTTAGATCGTTAAAATAGGGTCCTTGGTCTGAAAAGTCACTACTGTAAATCAAGCAAGAAAGTTGCCCAGTTGGCAACACTGTTAATGCTAATTTATCGTGAGGTAGGTGCAAACACTAAATAAGAGTATGCTGATTCTCATTTTGGATATTTTAAGTCATGCTCTGCATATTTAAAAATAAAGATGAAAAAAGGTTGATCATGAAAAATCAACTCGGTACTTGAATGTCTTTTCACTATATACTTTTTTACTCTAATTCAAGTAATTTCTTGGATGACTACTTTTACTTGAGTCATTATTTTAAGGTAACGGACTATTGAGTACAGTTTATGGTTAATCAACCCCCCTCTGATTATAAGTGTCAAATTGAGCTTTAAAAACAAAACGGTAGCTGTGCAACATATACATCATATACATTAATAATCAGAAATGTTGTGTAAAGTATGTGAAAGCCATTCAGAAACTGTAACTACTAATTGTATTTTTGACAGGTCTTGAAGCTATAGGTGTGAATTCACCTCAAGTCTTCCTGATCTCCAGTTTTGATCTCCATCTGTATGACTTCAACAACTTAAAAGAAACCTTTGAGAAGGAGCTTCCGTCACACAAGAAGAATGCACTGGTGTTTTCTCATCCTTGCATTAGCCATGAAAGCATTGATAAGAAAAAACAGGCTTCCATAGGTCAGATAGGGTATCATGCCTTAGCTTCTATGGGTGTGGCCGCCATACCTTTTCCTTGGCTTTCTGTTGCTGCTGATGTAGTCAATCTGACTTCTGCCATCATACAGTATAGGTTTGCATTTGGTCTTAATGATAAATCAAGGAGAAACCATGCTTTCATTACACACCATGATTTTGTTGTTCAGAAATCACTCTATGGTAGGTTGTTCATTAGGTCTGCATGTTATGTTGCACTGCATTTTACAGAGAGAAAATTCAGATTCAATACTGTGTTTGGTACAGTTGTATCAATGGGAATTTCCTTCTATGCAACATACAACACGCTGAATATGTTTCTTAACATGGCTGCTGAAGAAGACACTGACATAAGAGACACTGTTGTGTTCCACATACGATTCAAGGGTGTGTGATTTAGTCATGACTCAACTAAGCAGTAGTCAGGAAAACTGTTATTTTTATTTTCTGATTTAGGCAACTTAATATTTTTCTAAACCTATCTTCATTAAGTATTTTTATGTTTGTGCACAGTTTATAAACATTTGTGCATGCAAAATAAACATTTGTGCACAAAAGAGTTGGTGTTGCCAGGGTGACCATGCTGAGAGTATAATGTCCTGCTGTTTGACCTCACATGGAGGCTATGACCTGTATTTTAGATATATCATATTTTTCTACACTCCTGGTTTTATTACTACCTGTAAACCATAAACCCGTATTTTTGCACTCTACCTGTGTCTCTGGTGCCTTACTGACCTGGGCCGGTATTCACAAAGCATTTTATCTTACCTCAAAGAGTACTCCTAAATCTCACTAAAAGTTCCCAACTAAAAGTTACCTCCTAAATTCTATCCTCAAAGCTGCTGAGACCAACTTTTACTAAGGAATTTAGAGAACTCTTAAGCTAAGAGAAAGGGTGGGGTTGACCCTGTTGCTATGGATGATGCCTTGTTTCATGGACAATGATTGGCTGATCATTGGGCTTTGCCTGTCAAAAATAGCAGTTGGCTTCATTGGCTTTAAACAACAATAACACTAAATTTTCATTATTCAAACACATTCACACATTTGTTACCATTATAATATGGTAAGCAATTTGTAGCAAGCAAGTGAGAGCTAGTGTTGATGACTTAAAAAAAAAAAAATTTCAATAAAAAATAAATAAAAAACTACACATTCAAGATGGGTATTGTAGTAATGGTGCTCTAACACAAATTAGTATCACAATTAATACCAGGCATACTCTACACCAACACACACGAACAAATAAGGCATTCATTAAACTGCAAATTTAAATTTGCAACAGAAATCACACATAAACACAAGGAATTCTGGGAAAAGGGTGGAGCTTAACTTTGTAGCTATTGTTCCACAAATGTAAAATATCTGCCTGCCCCTATAACCTGCTCATCTGTCAGAGGGTTCTAACAACCAATAAGTGTGATAATATCTGGTGGTATTTGCAGTCTCAGGCCAGGACAGAGATGGCAGAATTCAAATAACAAACAAGTGTCACAAGCAGCAGGATGTTCGCCCAATTATTTTGAAATGCACTAAACCACAATGTTATATTTTGTCATTCTATATATTTAGCATAAAGTATACAAAGGCTCAGCATCCAAGGCTCTACCACCTATTGCCTCAATGTACAGTGTCCTTGGGCACTCAGACACCAGCATAAAGGGGCTGGAGGGGAGCATTTGACACAGCAGCCATTTAGGAGTTGGTCCTAGTGATTTAGGGGTAGTCAAGAGGACAAGAGGATTTAGGAGCTAGTTTTAGCGCTAAAACGATTTGTGAAATACTTTCAGACAAAAAATGTAAGAGTCCTACATTTAAGACTGACACGCCCATTATTTTGAGGAGATTCTCCTAAATCGGCAAGTTAGGAACTACTTTTAGCCTTAAGATTCTTTGTGAATTCCGGCCCTGGTCCCTAACAGTTAAACAAAAAAATAATTAAATTTTTATTTATTACAAGACACAACTGCCCCTTATTAAAGACGGGATGCCCATGGCTTCTCTTTAGAAAGGTGTTTTTATTTCGGCCTTGTGCCGTAATAGTGAGTGGGCTGATGCAAACAATGGGTGAGAAGGGAGGAGACACAAACATGGTTGGGGTGTTGGGGAGTAGAAGTCAGGCACCATGGCATTCTCTGCCACAGTCCCAGTTGAGCTTCAGAACAAGGATTTTTGTTGCATTACATTTGGAGGAAATACTAAAATGTGTAGTTTATACGGAATACAAGATGCCCGTCGTTCAAATGGAAACAGGTGATTTACATGCATTGTATTTTCTTATTAGAACCAGAGTTATACTGTGGAGGAAAATAATGACTTACAGGTATAATATTAAACAGCATGACAACAGTCACTTTATAGATTGTTAGATAATTGTGTGTTTTAAGATAAAGTACAGTAGTCTTAATATAACAGGCCTAAAAAAAAAAAAAGTCTATTGAAGTATTGATTGAAGCTGTGTTGCACATACATAGTGTACTCTTTTTTTTCCTATTTTCTTTGGGGGAAGTACATGATAAATAATTCCATCCATCCATCCATCCATCTTCATCTGCTTATCCAGAGTCGGGTCGCGGGGGCAGCAGCTCCAGCAGGGGACCCCAAACCTCCCTTTCCCGAGCCACATTAGAAAGCTCTCTAACTGGGAAATCCCGAGGCGTTCCCAGGCCAGTGTGGAGATATAATCTTTCCACCTAGTCCAGGGTCTTCCCCGAGGCCTCCTCCCAGCTGGACGTGCCTGGAACACCTCCCAAGGGGAGGCGCCCAAAGGGCATCCTTACTAGATGCCCATACCACCTCAACTGGCTCCTTTTGAGTGAAGGAGTAGCGGCCCTACTCAGAGTTCCTCACGGATAGCTGAGCTTCTTACCCTATTTCTAAGGGAGAAGCCAGCCACCCTCCTGAGAAAACCCATTTCGAGCTCTTGTACCCGTGATCTTGTTCTTTCGGTCATAACCCACCCTTCATGGCCATAGGTGAGGGTAGGAACAAAAATTGCCCGATCGATTGAGAACTTTGCCTTCCTGCTCAGTTCTCTTTTCGTCACCATGGTGCAATAAAGGGATAATGATAAATAATTATAATGTTCAAAAATGTCTTTCTACATATTCAAAACATCTGTGTTTTTGTAACGCCCGAGGTGGCGGGGCCAAGCGCCCGCCTTCATCGGTCTTCCTCCCCGGCGTTCTGACCCCAGACCTGCTACCTGCTAATCTCCTGCCACGCCTGCCACACGTGCAGGAGAGCACAATCACTGACACCTGCTGCCCATCAGGGCTATATCTGTTGTCTTGTTCGTCTTGTCGGTGTCCGTGATTGTTAGTGTTACCTGTCTGTCTCCTGCGACGGAGTTCGCACCAACCTTGATTAAACGAAGAACGAGCATTACTGCTCATTATCAGCATTCTCCGCCGGTGCTTCCTTGGTCTGCGCCTGCACTCACCTCATCCCTGACACAGCGTCACAGTTTTGAGATAAAAAAAAAATGGAACACATTTATGTGCTCTCCTAGGCAGACATTTATATTTACAGCATTTGGAAGACCAACAATTTTTTTCGTATTAGCATTTGTTCTTATATCCAAGGCAGTAAAGAAAACTGCCCTGACCTACCTCCAACCAATTTACCGGTTCCAGGTCCCAACAGGAGCACTTGGGTCTGCCACCTCGGCTGGCTGGCTGGCACGTTCAGAATCATTTTCTGTTTTCTGTCCAATGGTGGAGCGAGCTTCTAGCAACAGTCAGGACTACTGAAACATTACTCATATTCTGCAAGAGACTCAAGACACACCTCTTCACAATCCACCTCGATACCTCGACTAGCGACCTCTCCACCTCCTGTCACTCAATGCTAACTAATGTTTCTTACTCAAATGTTTCCTTTTTCTGTATTCTAAAAATATAATATTAATAATTTATAATAACTTTTTGCACCTGGATTTTGATAAGCTTTAATTTTGTAGCCTTCAGTGAAAAGCGCACAATCCCTTCTTTGTTGTCCCTGATAAACCAGTGATCATTTATCTTCCCAACTACACGGTCGATTGACGTCTGGAAAAATAAAACGATTGAGACAGGTATGACACAAATAAGGTTATAAAAATTAATATTTGCAGGGATGTAGGCTACACTCTGTTCTCACTGGATATGTGTTGTTTTCCTGTTATGTGTGTCAGATCATTACAGCTAATATCAGGACAGTATTTAAGTTTACAACCCTGCATTTGTTTGCTCAGTTATTACAAACCAGTCCCAGATTTACGTGTTTGGTCTCTTGCTCGGCCACTCTTTATCTTTCTCAAACAACATATTTGGTGTCTGTTATGATGTCCATATGAGAATACTGATATAGCTTCATATAACTAGCAAAAGGCAGGTATCCGGTATTGGGTGCCATGGTGCCGTAAAACATTTCACAGTTCTCACAAGTGGTTTTGTGCCTGACAATTGAGTTAACTTGTTGATGGATTTAACTGCTTAGTTGGATATTGCAAAAGACTAAACGAGAGATATCAGTGTAATATCCATCCTGTGCATTTATTTAATTTAGTCTAGTTTAATACCTTATGCTGCCACAAGATGGCAGTAATGTATAGCTAATAATTCACACCTTTTCAAATTCAGTTGAAAATCTGATTAATCTGAGAATTTATGTTACATTTGCTCTGGTAGATATTCATTAGCGAATATTTTGGTGATCCCAGGCTGTTATTAAGCAGATGCTTGGAACAATAATATGAATAGCTTTTGGAATCTGCTTAACATTTTTTATAAACAAAGCTGCGTGGTCTGCTAGCTGACTTCAAACTATTTGATTCTCAAGACACTCAATTGCTCAATATTTTACATTTTGTTACAAACTTAAAGTATTTCCACTGCAAGAGTGATGTTGAATTTGAGAAGCAGTTAGTGTCATAATAAAAGTATTTAATATTCCTGAAAATATATCCAATGCCTTGAAAATAAGATGTTTAACCATCCCAAAAGCTTTATAAAAAAAGATTAAATAATGAATATGGTATACATTTTGTTGTTATAGTAAGTAATGCTGCCAGTGCTACCACAGCATATTACCCAGTTTGGTCCGGTCTCATAGGCCAGAGAATCTCACACAGGTTACAGTTAACTTGATGCACTATAGACTAGATGATTTGTTACACACATCAGGGAAGCGCTCCAGTGAAACGGTTTGAAAAGAGCAGGCACTTATATTAGCCAGTTATTAAGATGACGGAACAACTGATGCTGAACAACTTTACCATATAGGACAGTTTCATGTCTAGCTCTGGGGCGCAGATGGTAGGGGGAACAGGGGGGATACATCCCCCTTAGTTTCATAGGGATCTAAACCCCCCCACCCCAAAGCACTCCAGGATTTCTCTCACATCGATCTGGATCTCATAATGGCACAACTGGAAAGCCCAAACTAGGTAAAGTTTGTTTCTGCCTAATAGCAGGTTTGAACATCATGGCACATAGGCTAGCCAATTGATACACATCCTGTTCTTTTGTGTGTTTATGCCGGTATCTCATCTTGCTTTTTTGGCTTCAGAAAAGCGAAAAATACGACAACCCCTCTTGAGGATGTGCTATGTGCACCATTTTATCAATATTAATAGCAATTCGTTGAATATCTAACTAAACAAAATGAAAATAATGCTGTAATTAGTTATAGCATAGATCTATTTAGAAGAAATATAAATAGTTTTATTTTAACTGCCTTTGAAGGGTAACATCACTAGGAACATTTAGTTGCGTACTATTCAGTCATGATATACAATTACTTGGTTTTCTCAACATTTTAACACATTGGCCAGTACAAGGAAACAAAAACAAAAAATCTTCCCTGCAATGAAATGTGCATAAGGTGTCATTGTGTAGGTGACCTGGTATGGAAGCTCAAAACTGGGCACATTCTTGTCAAAATATAAACTTATCAAATAAACTACAACTCAAAACTGGGCACATTGTTGTCAAAATATAAATGTATCAAATAAACTACAACTCAAAACTAGGCACATTCTTGTCAAAATATAAATTTATCAAATAAACTACAACTCAAAACTGGGCACATTGTTGTCAAAATATAAACTTATCAAATAAACTACAACTCAAAACTGGGCACATTGTTGTCAAAATATAAAATTATCAAATAAACTACAACTCAAAACTAGGCACATTGTTGTCAAAATATAAACTTATCAAATAAACTACAAATTGTAATTTAAATGTACTTTTGGAAAAAAAAAATACATGTATTTTTGTTTATAACAAGACACGACTGCCCCATATTAAAGATTGGAAGCCCATGGCGTCTCTTTAGGAAGGCGTTCAAGTGATCTGATTCAAGTGATCTGATTCAAGTGATCTGATTTCGGCCTTGTGCCGTAAAAGTGAGTGGGCGGATGCAAATGGGTGAGAAGGGAGGAGACACAAACATGGGAGAGAGAGAGAGAGAGAGAGAGAGAGAGAAAAGAGAGGGTGAGTGGAAGTGAGGCACCAGGGCATTCTCAGTCCCAGGCAGGTTAACAATGTGACAGGTGAGAACAAGGATTTTTGTTGCATTACATCGGGAGGAAAAACACTTTTTTTTTAGCTGATATGGAATACAAGATGTCCGTCGTTCAAATGGAAAAAGGTGATTTACATGCATTGTATTTTATTTAATTTTATTTATAAGAGTTATACTGTGAGGAGGAAAGTGTGACTTACAGGTATAATATTCAACAGCATGGCAACGGTCACTTTATACAATGTTAGATAGTTGTGTGTCGTGAGATAAAATACAGCGTATATACAATATCCCTAAAAAGTCTATTGAAGCATTGAAGCTGTGTTGTTTCTAATTGTTTACCCAAAATGTGTATTACCTCATGCACCTCATACACTAAAATAAGTTTAATGAATTCAAGTAAGTGGAGGAACTGAACTCTGTTTGTTTGAGTGGAAGGGAAACGGATGGAGACGTGTCGAGGGGGACGAGGAGATGGGGGGGGGGGGGGGGGGGTTTGAAAACCGCTTGGGGAGTACGGGGGGTTTTTGACCCAAGGTTTTTTGGTTTGACGCCCCCCGGGTGTTTTGGTCCAACCTGCCGTTTTCCAAGGCCGCGAGCCTAGCGTCGA
>JAODUE010003105.1:0-11371 GCA_027564755.1 Amblyopsis hoosieri
TAAAAACAACACACACACACACACACACACACACACACACACACACACACACACACACACACACACACACACACACAAGCTTCACATCTCAACATCGGGGACCACGGTTCAATCCTGGAAAATAGATTTGGATTATCAAATTGATCGGTGGTGGCAGCGATAAACCCTCGCTGGAAAATAAAAGCTACATGTCGCACTTTGCGAGCTTAACGCGCTGTATGCTCTATGCGCTGTGAACAAGAGCTAGAGCTGAAATAGAAAGGCTGTTGCCAATGTAGTCCACAAGGACACCAGAGCGGGAATTACTCAGGAAATTACTTTGAAGTTTATTCTTTCACGTAATTACTATAATCTGCCAAAACCAAATTAAACAGGTTGATGTGTTCGTGACACCGCGTACGTGCGTGCGTGCACGTGCGCACGTAAATTAAAACAGAAAACACTCGCACCGATCTCCAGTTATTAAACCAACCAATTACAAGACGAGCGCGTCACATTTAACTCCCAAACAAAGGACGAGTTCATCTATTAGTAATGGGGTTACGCAGCGCAGCGTTTACAGGTATGCCTTCCCGTGCACAGTCACAATCGGAAGTTCTGCTCCTGTACGCTGCAGTGACTGCGGCTCCCCTTGGGAACCTGCGATGAATGATGAATACGATTTGCCACGGTGAACAGATGAGCATCCTCCGAAACAGGCACGCGGATGTGCCACAATCCTCGAATGCTCACAGAGGTCACAGGAGAGGTGTGTGGGTATATTTATTCCACCCTTCCAGCCCTCTGTCTTGCTCTCTCGACGTCTACTTCGCTCACAATGTCTCTCGCCTATGCATCTCTTTCCTCCTCGATATTACAATTAAAAGGGAGGCGCATCGCGGCGTGCGTCTGCAAGTGCAACTGTCACTGGGATGTGCATGTAGGGCCCGTCCCTGTCTACTCCAGCTTTGAAGTGTCTTATCCTGGCTGGGGCTACACTTTACCGGACAGGTGGTTATAAAGGGTGGTGGTGGTGGTGGTGGGGGGTTATCCGTTAGAAGTACGCTTTTATTTTTAATGAGCCCGGCGCCTTAGAACTCTGGACTGGAGCGGATTTTGTTGGTGCTGCAGCGGTAAGCAGGAAACATTAGATGTGTGGAACAACTATTTATTATGGTCTGTTATACATAAGGTAATCCCTGTAGCTCTATGTTATTGTGCGGCATTTAATTGTGGGTTTTAGTGGGTGATTGTGAGTCAATATTGTACAAGGTTAGAAAAGCATATGTATACAGTAAATGCAGTCAATTTACTATTTACCATTTTAGTGGAGATTACCTTAAGTTGACCTTATCCTAGAGGTGCATTCAGTACGCACACGTTTTGTTATGTTCAGTGAACTTGAAACAATGAACTGAAAAAGTTTTTGTAGGTTTTGCAAGTTCTTAGCAGATGTTGAGTTGCAACTTCACAGGCTCAAATGCACACACGCGTCTCTCTCTCTCTCTCTCTCTCTCACACACTCACACATACACACACAGTAACAAGGCTGGATATTGTTTTGAGCCTCTGTCTCCCAGATAGGGTTTAAACAAACTCATCTCCCGGTCCGCATTTAAAAATAGGTCATCCTATTCTGTGTCTGGTAACTAGCACGCTTCCTCTGGTCCTGCCCTGATGTCAACGACAAAAAACAACACGCAGGATATTTCAACTTGCCACTCTGATAAATAAAACTCCTCATCAGTGTAACCCCGGTGAGGTTAAGTAAATATGTTGACTTTATGCAGAGAGAGAGAGAGAGAGAGAGAGAATGGACGAGCAACAAAGGGAAAGAGCAATATGGCTGTTCTCAAAGTATGCGATTCTAAATTTGAACTCGAGTCACGCTGGTTCTGTTAGGCACATCCCTTCCGAACTAACACACGCACACACACACACACACACACACACACACACACACACACGCACGCACACACGTACGCACAAACTTTATTTTGTTTACTTGCTCAGCAGGCGTCTGAGACACCAAGCTCGCTATCAATAAGTTTCAGTTAGGTGGTTTATCTGTAAGAATATAGTTACTGAGTTACCTAACAGAGAGCTGTCATGGTCACCAGGACTTGAAACCCGTCAACAGCATCAAGCATGTCACGCGTAGAAACATGCATACATGTATGTGTAGTATGCACAGCTTCACGTACACTGGTTTGTTGGAAGTTAAGGTTTTCCACTGGAGGAACCAGAGCATTTTTTTTGGGGGCCTCTAAACTGTTCCTTTTGGATGGATGGATTGTGAATTGTTGAGTGTGCAGCTTTACTAAACATCTCCTATGGTGACAGGGGGGGATGATGGGGTGGTTGACTCTCAGCATTACTTGAGTAGACCCCTACTTGCTCCTTAATACATTAATACATGTACTGTAATTGCACTGGAAGTGGGTCGAGATTTGGGCAAAAAAAAAAACAATGCCAGCTAAATTACCCACTTGTAAAATGTTGTTAAAATGTTATACTTAAAATATTAGAGTTGCCGGCAATAAACAAGCAATAATTATAATTAGTTATTTTAATTAAAAAAAAAATGTTAATGAGTTGCTGTACTGTTCATATTACAACAGTAAATGTAGACTTTATGTCATTGTAGATACAGCAGAAGTCATTCGATGTTTGAAGGCGTTTAATAGGAAACCGCAATACCTACAGTATATCTGACCATGCTTACACTACCGGAGAAAGGAGGCTTTGGGTATGGTGGCCACTGGCGGTAAAACATGACGAGATTACAGTATTTCCGAGTACTTAATCACAGTGAAGTCTCAGTTATATTATAGCTTTCTAGTCCAACAGTTGAATGGTTTCCGCTGGCACATTATAAAAGTATGCAATATGTAATGGATGTCAGTTTGAAAATGCAAATGTACTGACCAAAATTTCAAACCAAAACCACGTCCGTACCCTCAAGACATCCACAGAGGCGCCTATACGGCTTGTAATGGCGCCTGTGTCTTCCAAACTCTCAATGGTTACTATTGACATTTTACAGACAAGGAAGGTAAGTCAGAAAGATTGATAGAGTGATAATGGATGGAGTGAGCAAATGAGAGGGGAAAAAGAAGAGAGAGAGAGAGAGAGAGAGAGAGAGAGAGAGAGAGAGAGAGAGAGACAAAGTGCTACTGTGAAAACTGAAAAGAATAAAATAAGAAAATAAAAACAGGAGGAAGGAACAGAAGGGTCAAAGGGAAAAAGGCACATAGGGTGGTGGAAAGTCCTCTACAGAAAAACCAGAAAAGAATAGGAGAAAACTAAACATGAAGGAGAACCGAAAAATAAATAAATAACAGAAACGTGTGAAAGGGGTGCGTACAGGTGGCAGGTCTAGCCTCTACCCCTCCTGACACTGATAAATACCCGAGGAACGGGACACACTCAAAAGCTCGGCTAGGCCGTCATTAACCTTGTGAAGCCTCAACCCGCCGCCGGTGATTAATGACACCCCATTATGTGCCATTAAACGGGGGCCTCAAAACGCCACTACACCGCCATGCTGCTCTGTGGTCGTCTTCCTGGGCCCGGAAAGCCACTCTCTCCTGGGACGACTCCGCTGTGAGCATTCCGGGCCTCTTCCGAACTACATAAACGGGGCTAAGAGCGATATGTTAGTGCGCTTCAGAGAACGACCTGGTATGCCCTAATATCCTGCGACCGCCGCTCCCGATGCTTTCTGCTCAGATGTCTCTCCTCCCCGCCATGTTCAAAAGGCCTGTTATTGTTTGTTACAAAGGAACTCTGTGGAGAGTTCCTGCAGGAGACAACGGTGATAAGCAAAATACTCCGGCGAAGAAAAGGAGGCTTTTACCATATGAAAGGCAGGGGGGGAGAGGAAAGAACGGAGAGTGTGGTGGTGGTGTGGGACGGAGGGGGGGGGGTTTGGGGATGATGAGGGGAATGGGAAACGGATAAACCGAGAAGCGATCGGCTGCAGGGAGGAATGAACAGGCGGGCCGGGAGATAAAAGCAGAGCTGTATTCCCTTGATGTGGTTTTCTTGGCGCTGGCTGTTCGCGGCTCCTGCGCAGACGATATCCGCATTCACACTTCGTCGTAAAAATAGCCGCCCGCCACATGATCATTTATTTAGCTGGAGCACACCATTCCGATATTGTGCTCCAGGAGAATGGGCTCCTCTGTATGCGTTTCTATGGAGATTCTATCACACTTTTACCCCCTTTCTCTCCAAATTTACCCTCGTATTCCCAGGAGTTCAGCTGGGATATCCTATTTCACTTTATCTATTTCTTCAAATCTGCTCCCTATCAGTGTTACTCAATGTCACCTTCTCCTCTTCCTAAATAATGAATAAAAAAAATAAAATCCCCCAAAATAGCAGTGCCAGTATGCTGGAGTAGACTAGTGGTGATCTAACTTTTGTACGATCAACGGTAGCAAACGAAGAAAAACTGCTGACAAGCATACATATCTTATCAATTAAATCCCTTTGAAGAAGAAGAAAAAAAAAAACCCGTCCTAAACAATAATACGTACAAGCAAAAGCTTCTGAAGCAATTTCCTCGAAAAACCCTCTTAAAAACAAAAGGGCAAAAATAAAACGGTGCCTATCGAAAGAATGCTTTCCACTTTGCCCTTGAGATGTTCCTGTTGTATACTTTGAGCATGCTCCAGTAAAATGATGCCCTCAAGCCGCTCGTTGGGCACGCCTGCTTATCAAGGCTCGAACAGGGCACAGGAAAGTCAATAGCTCTTCAGCCTAAGATATGAGAGGCCTTCAAATGGCAAAGACAAAGGGCCCGGTTGCTACTTTAGAAAAGGAAAAGTGCTTCAGTAGGGAAGGTTAAGGGGCGCCATCAGTCTCGGAGCTACAGCGAATCTCATTTTCCACCGAAATGTGATGAGTCAACACCGGCGAGGACAGCCGTGATGTAGATGGGGAAGGCGCGTGCGTTTGGGCCGCGCAATATGGAAGGAACTGTTTTTCGACTCAGCATTTTCCCCCGTTCTCTCTCTCTCTCTCTCTCTCCCCCCCCCCATCTTGCTCGCTATAGCAACCTGAAAGATGACGACCTCACATGCTGCCATTGCAGTGGTACGCTGACAACATCTCATACCTCCGTGTCACGCCGGTAATGGGATCTTATTTCTCTTTCTGTGTACGGTGCCGCTGCCAACCGCAAGCGTTTCTACAGTGACGTTGCTTCATTCTGAATATGCTCGAATGATTCATTGCAAGATTAGTCACAGAAAAAGGGGGAAAATTCTGGAATGCGTTCCTCAACTTCAGTGCCTTTAATATTCCCTTTTAAACCATATGCAGTATGAGTCTAAATTGTGCTTTTCTCTAATAAAAAAAGTTAAGTCCTTGATTCGTGGCTCTGGTGCTGTACGGGGGAGGGGTAGAGAACAATGTGAACTCTGCAGGCCTACTGTAGGATGAATGCAAGCCACTCAGCACTTTCAAAAGCAAAAGCAAAGTTTCAAAAGCAAAACATTTCTGTAATGGGAAAACACAAATCCAAACACAAATCTTGGCGTGTCCCTTTACACAGTAATAGTCAATTCGGGCGTCTGAATATAAATTACATAAGTTAATTGTCTCTCTGCAGCTATTTGCCACTGGCATCAGGAGAAGTCAAACTAAATATAATTACAATTAATTACATTTTATTAGAATTGTTCAATTTTATGCAAATACAAAGTGAATTAAACAAATATTAGAATGTCTCTGGAGTCGTGTGAAGACAGATAGATAAAATTGGGTGCACGATAAGGTCTCCCAGCCATTCACAAATCCCCACGAATAGAAAATGTAATTATACTGTACTTTATATTGGAAACTTTCAGAAACACTTTTATTCCCCGAGTGGCTCTGGGATGTCAAGTTTAAGCTAATTTTTCCTGTCATGTAATTAAATAAGAAATCAATTCTACAAACAATTAGTACCGCAAGGGAAACCAGGCATTAGCTGGTGTGTGCTACGTATATGCCTTACTGAGGACTTGTGCATTCAGATGTTGTTGTGTTGTGTCTAGTAGTGCTAGAAGTGAGTAACGCTCCCTTCTTTGAGTGTTTATGCAATGTCATATTGCACATTCAGTATCTCTTGGCATTATTGTCAGTAGCTAATCCATATCTTGAAATGCAGCCTTAACCTTTCTGGGGCATTTACAGTAAATGACACCGGGATCACTTTGAAAATGTACGTACATTATGGACAGCATGTGAGCCTCTACACAGATGGACAGAACCTGCTTTATTGACATGAGAATGGGATAACTGACACCGTAGTGATTGGTTATTTTAGGTTAACCTAAAATAACCAATCATTACGGTGTCAGTTATATACTGTATACAGTGTTTGCATCCTATCTCTGTCCAAATGTTCTCATGTGCCGTTTGGTGTAATTAATAGCAAAATACAGCAGTGTTTATTTATATGGATACAGGTTTCAGGTATTTGACATCCTGCCCCATAAGAAAAATGTGCAAGCATGGATAAAACACCTTGTGTAGCTCGCCCCAACCGCCCCTCCTCTCTCTCAAACTAAATGAGGAGTTGAGGAGTCATCCCGTATTCTGTCCGCGCCACCAGCTCGCCCTGCTGACTGTGTCGCTCCTTAAACTGTGCATTTACCAGCTGGCGCTTGGGATTCACGGCGGAGGACCGCAGGGTCCCAATGGAGCCACATAGCTGCCAGCGCTACACCGCATTGCCCTTGAGCCAGACACCTTCTTCACCTCAGCATGCCGCGCGGTGGCTACGCATCGCATCAAGCCGGCTTTGTGTAAATGGGTATTATGTTGGTGTCAAAGTGTGCAGATCCCTGGGGGTGGGTTTGGGTCTGCAGGCTATGGAGGAGCCATATGATGAATAATAATCATCATATATGCTCCGTGGTCATTGGACACACAGTATTACCTGTGCACCTGCCTACATGCAGATCACCTTCTCTGATATCTCAATATAATGGTACATTTATACCAAAATGCAATAGGAAGGTTATGACTACATACAGATGTCTGACATCTAAAGTGGTGCCTTTGCCGCCGTTACGCGTCGCGAGTACTTGAGAAGGCCAGTAGAGGCGCCAGAGTTCTATTATTGTAACTGTATGTGGGATGCAGACGGACTGTACGTCTCTCGCTCTACAGGATCTGCGAGGGCCATACAGTGGATCATGACATAGTAGCTTTTATGTATAATTTACATTCAGATTTTGTCTTAATTCATTTTTCAACCGGGTTTGCTAGTTTAGTTTTATTCTTTCTGAAAATACTTTTTTTGTTTGTTTAGTATGTCTATTTAGTATGTCTATATTACGTTTCTAACAGAAACATCAGACATCTGTAAGCTATACTGTGCACTATTTCACTATTACTTTGATGCAAACGTCAATTGAACATTACACTTTACATTGAAATTCCACAAAAATGTCTTAATTGCAAATGGAGTACACCTTCAACATACTTTAGTTGGGCTTTAGTGTACGGTAATACACAATATTGACATGTATTAAACTATATTTGTAAGCAAGGGCTCTGCTGCTCTTTGAAACATAGTACATTTTGTAACAATACAGCAATTAGTGAATACTACCTAGAAGCCAAGATATATTGCTTTGGCAATGAGCTTTTATGAATGTCCTCCAAGGAATAGATACTGTAAGACCTTTATGCCAAAATATATTAGCTACAGCACATATTTAGGGTGTAAAAGCAGTAAAATAAACTACACATTCACAGTGTCTTCATAATGACCAAACCAGACCATATCTAACCAAATAACTTGATAAAGAGCACAAAAGCATCAGAAACAAATACTAACAAACATTCCGTTTGTTAGAACAGTGTAAAACCGTTTAGCATTCAAAAAAAAATCACCCTGTACAATAATGGTTCATGCAGCCTTCAGAACTCTGCTAAACTTGTGCATGACTACCTACAGTATATCCCCTCCAGGCAAGGTAAGCTAGCTGTCAAGATCTAATGGGAACTTGGCATTATATAATTTCAACAATGATTTTCATGAATAAACCGTACAGAGACAAATAACCTACCAAGGGTTTTATTTTTGCCAATTGTAGAACTACATTACACAAGCTGTAACAGACTAACAATACATAGTTTGGTTTCAATTGAGTTTATTTTCTCTCTTTCAATACATTCAATTCAAATTCAATAGTAAGCAACTTGTCAATAGTAGACACCTGGCACTGAAGTACATTGAGCTGTTGTTTTATTTTATATTCATCATGACCTATTCGAACACAAATAAAATCAAATGTTTTTATCTCTTTTTAACCATGGATGATTTCTTCAGGATGTAAATCTGAAGAGAGGAACAGTTGGCAAATGACTAATCAAAGCCTTTTTTGTGCTAAATTCTCTAATAAACCTGTTGCATTTTGTCCACCGCCTACTTGACGCTGAGTAATCACTCAGTGAGATACATCTGCCACATTACTGGACAACACTGTTACCGCCTACGTTACTCCCAGCCAATCAGGAGAGAGGCACTTATGCAGTGCAGTCTGGAAGGAGACAAGTAATGCATGCAGACTTGTTTTGTACATATGTTCTAAATAAAACAATAGGCTGTGTTAAAGACCGTGGCACTTCAGCAGTGAATGTGTGTCATTTCGTGGGAGACGCAGTGTCGCAAAATATTAAACAAATCAATCTTCTGCAACTGAATCCTTTAAATTGTGCACGTCCAATCAGGTCATTTGGGTGAGAGGACAACATATGACCCAGAGCCACGGAGAAGAGACGGAAGTTTGACGTTTTCCACGGTCACGTGGTTCATGGAGATGCAACACAGTTCCAGAAGGTGCTTGGTGGGCAATTTGAATTGATAAATACAGATACATACCTGAAATTATTGGTAATTAGTAGTAAAAAATGGATTGAGTTTCCAAAATAGTTTCTAGGGTATTTTTAGTATTTGCGGCCAACTCCTGGGAACTGTTTTGAGGTTCCACGATCCGCCATTGCTGTGAAACTGATATGACCGCATTCTGTATAGGGCTGTCCCCGAATCAGAATTGTTTCAGTCGAATCAGATCTGGCTATTCAATACAATGCTTCGGTGATTCACTCCTTTTTTCTTTTCCATATAGCCTATACAGGTGGCCTATATGCCAGGCTATCTGGCAATCAGAAAACCCACTGGCATGAGTTTCAGTGATTTATTTTGATCACATTAACAGTCAAATTCAACATGAGTCATGCAAAAGCCTAACGCAGCCTAGTCTAGAGCTGTATATGGTTAATTACTGGGACAGACCGCTCATGAATTGGCTTGCGCATTCATGTTTTCCAACTGTAGGTCGTACAATTCTTAATTTATATATATATTTTTTTGCTATTAATGACGTTAATAATGACGTTATTGGCATCTGACATCTTATTTATTCCTCACTGGAATGTACAGTATATAATTGTGCTGTGCAGACACGTTTGTAAAGTATCCAAGTTATCTTATTATATTTCACACTGAAAGAAAAGAAAAAGAAAAAAACACGACTGCTCGACTTGAAGAATCTCAGGCGACTGAAGGGGCACCAACTGATTATTACACTCGTCGACTGTCAGGGAGGCAGCCCTAGTATTCTGCAACATGTCTTTGCCCCTTGATTAACAATGTAAAGTCATGTCATACATGTCAACTGACAAACCAAATCCAAATAATACCACACCGTTGTTTCCGATTGCAGCAGTCAGACAAACTTCATCATTGACTGCAAGGGGCCACTTCCCAGATCTAGAGCTACTAGTTACTTGCTGACAGTTACTATATGTGCCAATCAGTGGCAGCTGGTCCTTTCAGATACAAGCGAAGCACAAATAAATATGTAGGTTACAACCGTTATTATATAGTTCTATGGCTACAACATGGCTGAAATTATTGCTATTGAATGAAATCACTGGTTTGCATTACGATTAAAGCCTTGCCAGGTTGCATAAAAAGCAGATAAATTATGCTGCTAGTTATAATCACAAAACACTAACAAAGCAGGCCTAATTACCAAACGAACTGAGAACTCTATAAATAGGCTGCACAAAAGTATACGGAATACAAACACCGTCTCGGTGCTGTATCATGTGCTGAGCACTCTGATTTCTTGTATACGAATGTAGCAGAACGTCTTTCTGTCAATGATTGGCTGTTTTTACAGGGTCCGCCCTCATTGAGAAATCTGCCAAGAATCAAACAGAGAAGCTGAGCTTCAAGGCGGGACAAATTTGCATTAAAGAAATCCTACTGTCCAATAAACTCTGAGATGTGTTTTCCTATGGGAAAAGCTCTCACAGAACGCCATTGAAGCTGAGCGTCAGGGCAGGACTCAAAATGAATGTGTTTTGGCATGTTGTCCAATTAACATTGATATTTTCACCATAGACACACTTGGATCTCAGCTTCAAATGCGGCCTATGGGGCCTATGAATTGTAGGGGAAGTTAAGCTTTACCTGTTATCTTAGAGCAATCGCCTCTGGTGCCAATCTACCAGGTACACAGTGACAAATATATACGTTTAGCTTTGCACAGGTCTTAAAAGTTATATTTAGCGATTGTAAGCTAATAACAGTTTTGTATTTAGCGAATATCTGCTATGAAAATATACTCTGGTGTTTCTAAATAGGATCACAAACAATGTGGTGCAAGTTTGTGAACAAAAGCAAACGGTTTGAGGAGGTAGTTCTCGGCGAACACACGTTGAAGCTGGAAGAAGGGTCACAGTTGATATCTATTATTTTTGGAATGTTTACACAAATCGTTCAAAATTCAAGTTCAAAGCAAACATGTTCGCCACAAACATTTGCCACTGTTTGCCAATTCTGAACGCACCTCTGGGCTGTGTAGAAGAATCAGATAATTTTTTCAACATGGACAAAGAACGGCAAGCTAGCAAAATGCGAGGAGATTTGTTGAATTTGAATTTAAAAGTGTATTAGCGAAGCATTTAGTTGCAAAGTATGTGTTGTTGATGTGTTAGATCTGCCAGAGTTTGCAGAGAGGCGTTTTGATATGCATGATGATCAATTAAATGCAGTCGGTTTCTGCATCACGCAATATGCCTAGAACAGTAGAGGAAAAACAAACCATAGAACTCTAAGAGGCTCAGCAGCTGCCTGTGTTGTTGTAAATTGTATTAAGAAAAAGTTGCCTTTCAAAAAACCCATAAAGTCAGTATATAATATTGGGAGCCACCGTGGGGTCATTTTTGGTGCCCTGCTTTTATGGGAAGGGCTGTTGTCTGCTTGTTGTCCCATGTTGTTCTGTCTATCTGTCAGCAGGGGGAGCAGGCGGGACGATATATATCCCTGTCGCCTACTAGCCTCGCGAGATCAGGTCTCGCGAGGCTAGTAGGCGAC
>JAODUE010003106.1:0-11371 GCA_027564755.1 Amblyopsis hoosieri
CCAACACACCTGATTCTAATGAACAAAGTTAGAAGTGTGTGTAGAAGCCTGATAACGACCCATTCATTAGAATCAGGCGTGTTGGAGCAGGGAGACATCTAAAACAAGCAGGGCTGTGGCTCTCCAGGACCAGGGTTCCCTACCCCTGCTATAGAGAGAACTGTAAACAGTAAGCAAGGGTTAGGCATCTTACTCGTTGGGGTGGGGTCTATAGGGAATGTGAGACTGCATAGCATTGTGGGAGGGGGAGGGGTAGGCAATGTCATGTTTCCAGGGTTACGGCTCATCACATTTCCTAGGCAGAGTAAGCCAGTGTTCAGTAGGTCTACAGTAGCCTACAGAAAGGCCCAGGGATACATGGCGTAGCAGCCCAAACAACGTAGCACTTCAATGTTCACATTCATTTTTGTATTGGGTAGAATGTATTCTTTAGAAAATAATTTCTCTTCCATAATTTAAATCTACCCATTTCTCTTTTATATTGGTCAACAACATGGTCAATACTGTCAACAATACTGCAGACAAAATAAGCAGTCCTAGTAGCCTATTTCGACTTAGACAGCAGAGGGCGACAGAAAATCAAATAGGCCTAGTATATGAATAATTAGCCTACATTGTCGATTTGAATTAGTTTATGCCCAAATGTCCGGGGACAAATTAATTTATGGCCAGCATATCTTGTTATTGCGTATATATTGTCGCTCTTTTGCCAAACGTGGGTTTAACGTTGTAAGCATGCTTTAACGTCATATTTAAACAGTAGCATATCCACCCTACATTAGAACAGTAGGCATAAGCCTAATAATCGACGTTCTCAGTTGGCCCAGTAGCCGTAGTTGGGCCTACTATCATTAGCCTATTGAGTAGACCTGTATCAAATTATTGTATTGCATTGTCCTAATAAACATGGCCATTTAGACACCAATGAAAATAGGATTCAGTTCAAGCACAATTTCACTATTTGATTTCTCCACTAATCGGCGCCAAAGTTCCACTTGAGACCAAGCAGGGCTAGAACAAATAGGAGCACAACGCCTAATGTGACTTCTTCCGCGTTCTTGTTCTCCGTTGGAACAGCGTGAGAAAGTCCTGACGTTTTTTTTTTAAACCAAATATATAATTACGGGTGTGCATACTTTATTTTACGCACTACCCATATAATTAAAGTGTAATATTAAATGGTAAATATTGATGCTATGCTGAACGAAGTTGAACCAACATAGTCTACTTGAAAGTTTGTTTATGTTTCGGTTTTAGTAGGCTTGAAAACTCACAATGGGGTGTTGCAACAGCGCAGATGTAAGTAGCCTAAAACCAATCGATGTTTTCAATTTTAATATTGCCTCTTGGTCTGGATATAACTTAGCCCACATTAATTGGTTTGGTTTTATATAGTTCTATGAGTTTCACTGCATTTATCAATGGGGCGGTGCCATACAATTAAAGAAAACGCAACATTGTATCCTACAAACATTTCTGTTATGTTTTGCAGAGCAAACATGACTGGAAACCCCTGGAGCAGCGCAGATGTACGGATGTCCCCTGGCTTATTATATTCGCACTTTTCTGCGGTGGAATGGTGAGGTTATTTCTATTAATTTAGACCAATCGTAATAAAAAATTAAAAAAAACATGCTTGTGTTCAAACTGATTTAATCTTTTACAGTTATGTATATGTGGCTTCACCATCGCCACAGGAGGTGCGTCCAGGCTCATCTCAGGATATGACAGCTATGGCAACATCTGTGGTCAGAATAATGCCAAGATCGATGGCATAGAGCTCAGTGGAAGGGACCAGGTGGAAAATAAGTTAGTATTAACAATACAGAATACACACTTGTATACAAACGTGCACCGTGTACACCTGCATATGCCTCAGTATAAGCGTTCTTAGAGGCCAAATCCATTCAACCAAAGCCCACTGGCTCCTCTTTGCTACATAAAGCAGTTATTATTTCACAACCTGTCACTGTTTCTAGTCCAATCCTTTGACTGTAGTAGCCTACTCAGTATCACAATTTGAACCATACATTAGCATAATTCTATAACATGCATATATAATCAGACCGTGTGTGTTTTACTTTTTCATAAAATAATACAGTATAATTTATGTGAAAAATAATTACCATTACTGTTTACATTCTTTATTGTTCGTTATGCATGTTGTAGGCCTACTATAAAAATGGTCAGAAATGTTTGTATTTTATGTCTCGGTTGGCATGTCACATTTTCTGCCCGCTATAATGAAAGGTTCTTTGATTCAATTCCTACTTTTCTGTAGTAGGTTTCTAGCTGCTTGCTCTGTAAGGTTTCGCACAATGGCCCATGCTTCTTTGATGGGCTGATTTCCCAGTCATGTTTTGAATAAATCCCATTAATGCTACAAAGCCAGGTCTGTTCAACTTGTTTTGATAGCACAGACTAAATGCACTTTACTGATAAAATAAACGTGAGCACTTAAATCAGTAGACTTACTTTACCTTTGTGTGTCTGTGCTCCTATTTGATAACTTTGCTACTGCTTCTTCTGCTTTCAACAGGTATGTATTCTTTCTAGATCCATGCAACATTGACTTTATCAACAGGAAGGTCAAGTCACTTGCCCTTTGTGTTCACCAGTGCCCTGAAGCTGAACTGACCTCATACAAAGACCTGCAGACATTTGCCATGACAAATGGTGTGAAGAAAATAACTGAAATCAGTATTTTGGTTTTCATTGTTATTTTAAGCATGTTACACACTTTTGAAAAATATGTGTTGGTGAAATACACATTTGACCATTTTATTTATGCATTTTAGTATTTTTTGTGGGAAGAGCTCATGTAACATTTTCCTTTTAAAACCTTCTGTCTGTTATTTTAATGTATATGTATTGTTTCTTATTTCATAGGATCTTACCTCTGTTCCTATGACATTTATTCAACAAGATATAATGACAGCCCAGAGAGATTCACAAAATGCCCCAAGCTTCCAGTTTTACCAAGGTATCTGAGCGCATGATATATAACATTTATGTAGCATGAGTGTGGTTACTTATTTTAATATGGAACATGTGTACTTGTGCTAGGTTATTGAGTGTATTAAAGTTACACACCACATTGTGAGTACACAGTGCTTTCCATAGTACACTGACCCAGAATATGCCCAGAAATATGTATTTTTTTCATAGTAAACCTGTCCCAGGTCTTCACCGCTGCGTGCCTGCAGACATCAGCTGCGTCGCCGAGATGGCCCAGGCCTTTGTCACCTTCCTCAGTGACAACGACAGTTTGAACAGGGTCATCTCTAGTGTGTTGGCCAGCAAAGGGATTATCATGGGCCTGTGCCTGCTGTCCTTGGGTAATGTGCTGTTTGACTGGCTAATACAAAATGTAATACTTAAGGTGGAGTTTGCAATTGTCAGCGAATGCATTTTTTGCATTTAATTTCTCCCCGCAGTTTGCTAGCTGTAGGTTCTGTGTTCGTGCTGAAAGACTAATCTGGTGTTTCTCTGGTGGCTCTGTAAATGGGAACACAAACAAAGACCACACCACTATCCCAGCTTTGGCAATGTGTGTCTAATTTGGAGGGCAGCGCTTCTCCAGGAGCATGCTATGGCATTGAAGAGATAGATAGATTATCAACAAACTTTCTTCAGCATCCTTAACTCCACTGTTAACGGGCAATATTTCTGATTATTCTAAACAACTGCTACCATCTGTTTATTGTCTATAGAATATATTTGTGTTGTGGACCTTTCTTATGTAGGTAATATCCTGTGACCTAGATCATTTTTCTGGCAAGTGTTAGCAGACAGCTGGTTGAGTCCCCATTAACATAAATCATATTTTATTTGGGTACTAATGTGTTGTTGTCATTTACAGCCTTACGTTTTACTTTTTGAATGACATCTAAATGTGTGAAACTATAATATTGCACATAATGTATCAACACAACAGTACTTTTCAATTCATGCTATTTCATAATTTATATGAATTTTTCTAAAGGCCTTAAGAACATTTTAATGCAGCTCTACACTATATGTTAAACATAAATATAGCACCACATGACTACTGTATCTTTACATAGAAAATATAGTGTTCTGAGCAGAGAATGACATTACACACTCTCTGTGGGTGTTGTAATCTGAGCTTCCCTGTTCTTTGGCATCTAGTGGCAGAAAGTCATGTATATTCACTTTAAGGCTGTAGGTATCTCATGGAAACACTTGATCCTTATGGGTAAACAAAATACTATGCAATGCTACTGTATACTGTGAAGAGAGTGACCTCTGTCAATGGTCAATCCTGGTCTTGTCTTTGTTCCAGTTCTCTCCCTGATCTTGATGGTGATCATCCGTTACATTTCCACCGTGCTGGTGTGGATCCTAACAGTCCTGGTCATCATCGGTTCCATAGGTGTGTAAGAATCGTCACAAGCCTATTCCCAGCCATCAGCTGACGTTTAACTGTCTGTCAGCTGTCACTCAGCTGACAGATCAGAGCCATTTATAAAACAGTAATTTCCGCTCGCTGAGTACATTGTAGAACACCTGCCACCTCCCCTGCTTCAATTTCTGTTTTTAAGTGTTGTACATGTCTTTTTTTGTTAAACATTTTCACTAGTACAATAGTAACTATTTATTTTCTCTGTTTCTTATTAAATGTATTATGTATAAGTGTTTTGTGTTCCTAGTATTATGCAATGTTGGTTGTAGTTGGTTGTGGTTTTCATACATGTTTTCTAACATGATATTTCTGTTAAAGCTATAAAAACTCAGTCTGCTGCTGGCCTGTTGATAACAATACCTACCATATTAGGAGAAGCCCCCAGACCTAAGCCAAATATAATAGTTGAATAGCATACTGTCTTATGTTCTAATAAATTGCTTGTGCTACTGTAGGTGAGTGGCCTGACAGAATTAAAGGCCTGGGTACATTTGAACTCAATCAACGAGGGAACCTTTAAAACACTAGTCCTCTGATTCACCTGTTCTTATATAATGTTTATGAAAAAATACAAGCTAGCTAGCAAGCTATAATGTCTTGCTGTGTTTCAGGGGGCACAGGGGTCCTCTGGTGGCTGTATGCTGATCAGAAAAAAGCCCTCAGTGACCACACAGCGTCAGTGTTTGGCAAGGAAGTGACCTCGGACAACGTCCAGGCCCTCCTTGTGTACGCCATCATTGCCACTGTTCTGACGGTATGTCTTGAGTATTCCGCATGTATTGTGATACATGTTGGTAGACATGTTTCTAAGGAATAATATTTTCGGTACTTGCATTGTAACTTAAAAGTTTAGTAAGTCATTTTTAGAGATTGTTGATAATTATATTTGAACTCAAAAACATCTCTCTTCAATGGCGTAGGGTGCTCACTCCGAAGCTCCGCCCCTCACATTGGAAACTCATTGCTAAACTAAAATAGCTTATCTTGAAAAAACGTGATCTTACGACGTTCCACCAATGTACTTGAGGTTTCACAAATGTGGTGCTTATTCAAGCCAGGCTCAGACAAGTGAGTATTATGCGCGTGCACAAGGTAGTTTGAAAGCCCTGATGGACGATTGTCAAACATTGATTGATCACTGGCAATATGTCCAAGAAGACTAAATGAGAGCGGTGGTATGTTCACAGGGACTGCTTATGGAGCTATATTAACAATAATTGGTGATTAAAAAAGCAACACAGTTGTAATATAAGGCAAAGAAGAGACTGTGCTAAACCCCGCCCCCTTTCCCAATGTGCCTATGTGTTCAGTGTAGTGATGTGTGTTGCAATAAAGTTCCTTACTTGTATTTTCACTTTAATGTTGGCATTGTTAGTTCCACTGTGTCGGGGTATAGTAAAGGATACATTTTTCGTACAATAATTGTGTTAGGGCACCGTTACACAATTATCCTCCTAGGCATAGTTTTTAAACCAAATTTGGTGACGTCATAAGCATTAGTTTTCAGGTGTTTTTTCCTACACACTGCTCGCAACAATTAGATTTAGAAACTGATGTATTTATTTGTTTCCTATATTAATGTAAGCCTATTGGAAATATAACTAAATGTGCCTTTCTCTCTCATGGGTATTATTCAAAATTCAAAAATGTATCTGCTAAATGAGCACTCAAACAGAGTAAGTAAAGTCTGAACTTAAGTTATGGGAGATGAAAAAGTGAAAAAACAGAATGGTCTTTTGGGATCCTGTTTCTGCCGGTTGGTCATTCTTTGTAACATAGCCTGTTAGGGAGCAGGCTAGTTTAGATGCATAAGTTACCTTGGTAACTCAACAGTGATTCCTCTTAACCACAGTAATGGAACATTACACTCACTTAAATTAGTGAGACTTTTCCTTATTATCTTGCTTGATGGAATACCTCCCTGATGTAATGTGACATGACTTGCATATGTTTTAATGACACAATTATTTAATTAGCATGACTATCTGGCTAACATGTTTAGGTAATCCTTCTGCTGGTGATATTCTTCATGAGAAAGCGTGTGGCCCTGACCATTGCCTTGTTCCACGTGGCCGGTAAAATGTTCCTCCATCTGCCCCTGTTGGCGCTGCAGCCATTCTGGACCTTTCTCAGCCTCATGCTCTTCTGGGTGTGTTGGATTGCTACGCTTCTCTTCCTCGGAGTATCAGGTCAGTGAACAGTGGCGAGCCAGAGTGGATGATTGTGTTGTGATGCACCGCCATTTTGAATGAGTAACATTTAAACGCTTGATCTACTGTACTGTAGCGATCTATAGCGCTCTTATCCTATCAATCCATGCACTGGCATTAAGATAGATTTTCATTTTCATCTGGAATGGAAAAGTAATTTTAACACTGCAAGACAAACACTGGGCAATGGAAGTCAATGAGTGGGAAAGAGGGATATGTTCTGGTTTGCCAGCCTGTGGCAGCAGTACAGTAAAGGGTTTAACACAAGTTCAATATAGCTTTAAGATATATATCATGTTGGTGGCAAGAATTTATTCATGAATATGTTTTTGTGACCAAAACGTTAGAATTTTGTGACATTTTTCTGAGTTAGAAGTAGGAGGGTTCTGCCCTCACAGCTTGTATGTATGTATAATGTTGTGCCAGTGTTGCTGTGGGAGAAACAAGTTCCAGAATGTTTTCTCTCTGCCCACTCCCCCTGCTGGAAATTGGATTTTAAAATCTAGCATTATTGTGCAGTAAACGTACGTCAGCACAAGACAAAGCACTCCATTTATATTGAAGTCCAGCACCATTGTGTGTTGGCTGAAATAACTGGAGACACGGTGGTAACGTGTGCTTGTTGCTAATATTGTCACATGAAAAGATTGCTTTATGACTTTGCTCCATGAATCCAAGGGGCTAGTCCTAGAAGCAAGCTCAGAATATCCAGGCTAGACCAAATATTCCACCAATGTATTTGAAGATCAAAAACTAGATGATTATACAAGCCAGAGTATTATGCTGCTGCAGAAGGTACAGTATCTCACAAAAGTGAGTACACCCCTCACATATTTGCAAATATGTGAGGCCTGTTGACCTTGTAATACTAGCTGGCTACCTGTACCGGTATCTGTTTGTCAGAAATGGAAAGTAACCATTTGATTCCGTATCTGCTCTCTCATTGGCTACTCTGAAAAAAGGTGCGCTTTAAATTAGAGCTGGGCAATATGGACTAAAAATAATATTCCCATATATTTAGGTTGAATACCGATACACGATATATATTGGTATTTTCAGTAAAGTGGGCTAAATGTTCAGGCCTACATCAATGCCAAATGTGAGATGTCACGAGCACATTACATTTTATCAAAATAGAGCAGTTACAGGTTTTACTCTCTTGTACACATACACATTTGTGCAAACAGAACATAATAGAGATTTTCCTATAGTAATGATGACTATCATTTCCCAATAATTTAAACTCAACACAAAGATACTCAACAATGATCACAATCTATAAGGCTAAACAACGAGAGCATTGGAAAATCTCACTTTATATTGATTCTGTTAAGACTGTATTATAATCATAGAACTATAATACTGCTGCTAAACAAATGCATTTGTTAAATATCTTACAGTACATCCATAGTTAAGCCTACCGGTAGAAACAAGCTATATATGCTTATTGTGCAGGGAAGGGGAAAAGCGGAAGGGGGGGAAAAAAACAGGAAACACGACGGAAATGTGACATTGTTTATTTTTAGCTACATTAATTGTAGTTGTACGTGGTTAAATCCATAGCAGAGGTTGTGAATATTGCAGATATTTTAATCCACATTGGTTTTTGATTACTAGCTGGGAATGATGCGTGTGATTTTTTTTATTTTTATTTTTTATTTTTTTTTTACAGCCCTTACCCACCCGACCCATTATAAGAGCCAACCCACATCAACCACCAAAACCCAACCAGACCCGCAAACAGCCACCTTGTGCCTGTATATCAATGGCGATATAGATTTCTAATTTAACACGCTTCAAACGGGTATGTCCTTATGCCTATCTCTGGAGCCACGGCAGCAAAGCGAGTGAGCAGTAGCCTTGCTATAGGCTTATTTCATTGTTTTATTTATGTTAGCAATAGACTATGGTAGCATAATACATGATAGCATATATAGGCAGTAGCACGTCTGCATATATGCTACAAAATAAACAAGTTTATGCAGGTCTAACCAGCTTTATAGTTCGGGACGGCTGCAGATTAGTCTATTAACAGCCAGGGCATGAGAGGATCTGCCCCGCTGCTTCAGAGCTGTGCCATAGAGTGTGTGTGTGTGTGTGCTAGAGAGAGCAAGGATCGGAGAATCCCTGCTCGCACGCAATGATTCAGTATATATTTATAACTTGGTCGGACCGCTGCATTGCCTCGTTTTAACCCGACCCACCCGCAATCTTTTCTGATAAGCTTATCCGAACCGAACCTGCGCATCACTACTACCTGGCTACCTGTATCTGTTGTCAGAAACATAAATTGAGCATGTGACTCAGTATCTGCTCTCTCATTGGCTACTCTATAAAAAAAAGTGCGCTTAAAATGCTCACTCCGTGTTAACTTGTACGAGCGGAGTTAGTAGGCCGACACGTGAGCTTTCTCTGGTGTCTCCGCCCCTTCGACACTCTGAATGTACTAAATCATGTGCTCCGGACTCCACTCCTCACTCAAGCAAAGTGCAGGCATGGAGGGAGAAACATGAATGAATGCATAATATAACTATATCGATATAAACGATATTGTCAAATGTTATCTCTTTTGAAAAAATGCCGGTATAATTTAAATACCGCCCAGCCCTACTTCAAATGCTCACTCCGTGTTAACTTGTACGAGCGGAGTTAGTAGGTCGACATATGTGAGCTTTCTCTGGTGTCTCTGCCCCCTTGACACTCTGAACGCACTAAATCACTCGCTTCTGACTCCAGTCCTCAGGCTCCAAAGTTATGAATAAACACATAATATAACTATCGATGTAAACAATATTGTCTATTTTATATATCTTTTGAACATATACCGATATAAATTAAATACCAATATATCGCCCAGCCCTTCTATTAACCACAGTAATGGAACAGAACTCTCAATCAAATTAGTGAGATCTATCTAAATAAGCCTGGATTTTATGTCCATACACTGGCTTGATGGAATCTGGATTCCTCCCAGGAATTGAGTTGTGGTTTATTGTCCTTTTTTTGTTGTTCTGCCTTTTATTTATTGCTTTAATCTGTCCAGCACTTTGGTCAGCCTCTGGTGTATTTAAATGTGTTCTAAGCTGACTTGCCTGGGCTTACTTAAACACCCTCTGCTAACAGGAGCTTGTGTTTCCGCTCTAGGCACCGCAGTAAAGAATAATGTGACGGGGCTGGTGGAGTTCGACATGAGTGGTCCTCCTCAGTTCCTAGTGTGGTACCATGCTGTTGGACTCATCTGGATCAGCGAATTCATACTGGCCTGCCAGCAGATGACAATCGCTGGAGCTGTCGTCACATACTACTTCACAAAGTAATGGGGCGGTCGGGTGGAATCCCTTGCCAAGCAATGTCGGCATCTTAAATATGGTTGCTGTCATTGACAGCATTGACTACATTGACTCTGTTCAGTTAGTGTTATAAATGCCTCAAAAGTATGATTTTCACCTCAGTCTAACCTACATTTGGTTGTATAGATATGGTAAGATTAGTTTTTTTTGTGGAATCTGTCAGTGTCATAAATAATCTCCTCAATTCATCAGTAAACCAAACAGAAATGAGCGAGTTAACCACACCCATGGACGGGTTTGTCGGATAGCTGACCCACATGGCTCTAAGCTGACCATAACATCAGAGACGATAGCATCCATACATCCAAAGTTGTGTTATTAACAATAATG
Organism: Amblyopsis hoosieri; assembly: GCA_027564755.1. Lineage (NCBI taxonomy): Eukaryota > Metazoa > Chordata > Actinopteri > Percopsiformes > Amblyopsidae > Amblyopsis > Amblyopsis hoosieri. The sequence goes on from JAODUE010003106.1 coordinate 10,317, forward strand.
GGAGAAATCGGAAAACAGCAGGATTTAGCTACTACTGTATATGTTTTGGACGGAAGACTGAGGGAAGAATACGGTACTGGTAATACAGTTAGCTATCATGTACCGGTAGACTGTGACAGGCTACTACATTTTTCCAGTTACAATTGACAACTTTTACAAATGTAAAAAGGATACAGTATAGTAATTATATTACCTTATAACAGAGTCCCGTGATTTTGCATCCAAATCCATAATACCATAGTTTAGTTTTGGTTATGAAGGTCGGGTCATGACCGAAAGAACTAGCTCGCTGGCATATCCCTTAGAGATAGGGTGAGAAGCTTGGCTATCTGTGAGGAACTCGGAGTAGAGACGCTGCTCCTTTGCGTAGAAAGGTGCCAGTTGAGGTGGTTTGGGCATCTGGTGGATGCTTCCTGGGCACCTCCTCAGGGGGGTGTTTCAGGCATGTTCAGATGGGAGGAGGCCTCGGGGAAGACCCAGGACTAGGTGACTGGCCTGGTAACGCTTTGGGAGCCCCCAGTCAGAGCTGGATAATGTGGCTAAGGAAAGGGAGATTTGGGGTCCTCCGATTGAGCTGCTGCCCCTGCGACACGACTACGAATAAGCGGTTGATAATAAATAAATTGAGTTTTGAGCTATGTAATAAATAAGAGATATGAGCTATGAAATACATTAGAGATAATGACATTTTTTTTTTTGGTATGTTCACACTTTAAATCTCTCCCATAAAGGAATAAATCCCAGCTGCCAGCCACGCCCATAATAACTTCTATGATGCGAGCCATGCGCTACCACCTCGGCACCTTAGCCAAGGGGTCCTTCATCATCACCCTCGTGAAAATCCCTCGTATCGTGCTCACGTACATACACAGCCAGCTCAAAGGAAAGGTATGGGGGAACGCACATGACCCATTTGCCAGAATGTACGATATATATATATATACTGTATGTGTGTATATATACAGTATCTCACAAAAATGAGTACACCCCTCACATATTTGCAAATATGTGAGCATACCTTTTCATGTGACAACAATGAAGAAATTACACTTTTC
>JAODUE010003107.1:0-11370 GCA_027564755.1 Amblyopsis hoosieri
CACATCAGCTGCTGTTGGCGGGTGACTAGGGAGCGCTTGATTTGATACATAGAGTTTTCTATGAGCAGAGCACGTATTTTAAACATCAATATCGCAGTCGATCATCTTCATTTAATCGTTGAAGCCGAAATTGTAATCGCGATCGATATTCGATTAATCGTGCAGCCCTATGTTATGGTGGTGAAAAAAAAAAACAATCATCTAAATACAAATAGAGTTTAAACCTTTTAAGAGTTGGTTCTAACAAAACATGTGGTTCCTCTCCATTGAAGGAAGACATTAGGTAGAGAGACTTAAGTTAATAAAGCGTTTAATAAAAGACAAGATACCTGCTGGTGGGATATTGGTCATTGGAGGATACATGACGTCTTGGAATGTTGCATTGTGGGTAACTGGGTTTCCTACGACACCGTGGTGTAGTCCCACATGCTCACTTCCTGTGACGTGATCAAAGGAGTCAAGCTGGAGGCAAAAGGAAACCTGGCCTTTGTCGTCCTCATCCTGAGAAACAGAATTAAAGTAGACTCATTTTTACTTGCTCGTTTCTTTCCTGGTCATAAATAGAATCCACCAACAGTTATATAGCTGCTTGTGCGTAGTAACAATACGTTTGGCATAGCTATTGTAATAGTGGCATAGTTTTTACCTGTTTAATACCGCTGCCTCCATTCAGATGCTCACCGACATTTATCATAAGTATGTTACCTGATCGGGAGAAAATAGTTTTAATCTGATCCGATAACAAAACGAGTGGTGTTACTACTGTACTGCCTCAGCGGGGCACGGCAGCCTGGGTTCACGTTACAATACCATTACACACACTCGGACAACAACATCGTCTAGCAGCCTACAGATATACATATAACAGTTACAGCTACTAGTACAAAGAACAAATACCACACAAAACTACGACCTAACGTAGGGCTGGTGCTGTAGTTTACCTGCCGAGGTCCCGACGCCTACATCTGGAGTGGGGTCAGTTTCAGTAGCGCCAGTCGACGGCACATTATGAGTATACGCGCATTTCGAGACGTGCGTAATGCCGTGTTTGGCAGACAAGTGTTTCAGCAGGTTCGTAGTCGTGCCGCCCTTGTTCGCAATGGTTTTTTTGCACAGGTTGCATTGTGAGGACGCTTCGGTGATCTTGCTAAAGTGGTTCCACGCTTTCGATCGCTTCAGTCTCTCAGGCATTTTTACCGCACGTGATAGAGCTGGCCTATAAAAGAAAGGATAGAGCCTGCCCCCGTAGACGGGAGGCAGAGAGGGTCAAAAAGGACGCAGCATCAAAAAGGCAAAAGGTATTTTCAATTTAGACTGTTAATCGAGGACCTGTGCCAATTCAATTATATAATATTTGAGTATCGACATGGACTATTAGGCTATAGTCTCTTCGCTATTCGCAGAAAATGTCCACACTCGAAGGCGATGGCTACTTTCATTCAGAATGAGTGAAAGATCATTATTATCACATAACTGTATTATACTGACAGAAAACACTCAAATGTATTTTACTTAGAGCTACTTAAGTTAGACTATACACGGGTTGTTATTATTATAGCCTACTTCTGTTCTGGTAAACGCAGACGCAATGACAGCTCTGGAATGAGACAATACCATAATATTTACTACTGACATTATCGCATGCAACCCCAAAACACTGCGAAACACGTTTGTTCGCGCTGTCCAGTTATAGACGTGGACTGCCGATCGCTACCTTCCACTTGCTTGGTGACCGACGCTTTGTGACCAGCCCCGGCTGCGTGGCTGGTCAGCGCGGCTTCGCCCATGGTCTGCAGTTTAATTGCTTTGCAGCACGCCTTGCAGCGGGCCAGTTGGATATTCTGGGAGTCTTTAACAAGCCAGTCCCTGTAAATAACCTTGGTCAGCCAGGAATCCTGGAATTTACATTTGCCGGGCATAGCTGCAAAGTTAGCGTTCTGTTGCCCCAGGTGTTTTGCGGACATTGTATCCCCACCGAAATGTTACCTTTGTTTAAACTTGAGACTGTTACTGTCATAAAATAGGAACATGTAAACATTCGTGTTAGAAGAAATGTTCGAAATCACTAATTGTATTAAATTATTCGTGTTTTCATATAACATAACTATTGCTTTATGAGAGAAACAGAGCTATGCAAACATGTATGCTTATATCCAGCAAACACAACATAAAACATTCATGTATGAAATGTGTATGTAACAATCTGGTACACCTGCAATCCATAGTAATCATATTACGGCATATCTTGCATCATAAAATGTGTTATATTGCCTAATGTCTTTGTTGTATTTTATAAAGCCCAATATGAAGTGTTTTATAAAGTATCTTATATTTGTAGTATAGACTACCGGTGCTGTAAATGTATCATAATATTGCATACATATCTTACATAAAATGTGCTCTTGCGTATGTGTTATTTTATTATTTTATGTAATAAACTACAAATACATTTATAGTTTATTAGACTACATAAACTAGCCATAATAAAGCCCTGAAATTAAGCTACTGTATTCAGAGTGACAAAGAAACATCTATCCCGCAGTGTGGCCGGACTGTTGGCACATGACGTCATTTTATAACAAAACAACATGATCTTTTTTCTCCAATGAGCGTCCGTCTTATTTCTGGCGGGCAGTAATGTATCGTGCTGGGATTGGTTATCTCGCTACCCGGAAGAAAAACGAAGAAACATGGCTGCTATTTACGTTGGCGGCATGGTTTTGGGACGTGACCGAGAATGAGCTCACGATTTAAGCTACAGTTCTGTATTTCGTAGTTTTGTGTGAGTAAACATTGCACTACGTTTTATATCGGCACATCATGTTTTATTTGGGCTCTGTTGACCCGGCTAAGACCAGAAAAAGCAATATAGTTCTTCTAACCCAAATAACATTAGGCTAGTATTCGCATGTTTAAAGTGATGCCGATACATACAGTGGTGAATTGTTTGAGAGTTTTCCCCTGCGTTTAAATTCACATGACTGTCTGTCTATTTCATCGTCCCAAATGTCTTCGCACAGGAGCTGTCCTCTCCATTCGTTTCCATGGAGGTGGATACGTCAGCCCTGGTAGCTCCTATCACTGCTTTGGAGTTCCTTAGAGACCAGTACCTGCTAGCAGGTACTGTACGTTGCCTACATAATGTCACTGTAAAGAGTTGAATTAAGTTGATCGATCCTCCTGGCCTTAAATGTAGAGTCAGGTATTCTTGAGAAAGATTGTAGTCAGTCTATTATGCTGATTGATATCACGTACATGTTAGTAAGCTACATTGGCAAAATGGACATGCTACACATGGTGTTACAACAGTAAGTTTATACAACTCAATCATTCATTTATTTAGCCTAACGTTATGGAAACTACAACTACAAGTACAACTACCCATATGAATATGTTCCCCCATAATATCGCTGACTGACATGCCAATTGCATAGTCTACGTCATTCACAAACTAAACGGTGACTATATGATGAATAGTCTACGTAATTCACAAACTAAACAGTAACTATATGATGAATACTCTACGTCATTCACAAACTAAACGGTAACTATATGATGAATAGTCTACGTCATTCACAAACTAAACGGTAACTATATGATGAATAGTCTGTCATTCACAAACTAAACAGTAACTATATGATGAATAGTCTACGTCATTCACAAACTAAAGGGCAGGGGTTCCCAAACTTTTCCACGCCAAGGACCCCCAAATAGTATTAGCTTCTGGTCGGGGCCTCCCTTTTGCGAGATGTTTTAAAAACCTTTTCCAATTTCTTTACTTTTATTTAATACAATAAAGAGTAATTTTATATTTCAAATATTTGATAATTCCATTGGATTCAACATGACAGTTTTCTTGTCTAAAGTTGTATATGCAATGATTCAGTTGAGTTTAACAACATGAGCGCATGCAGTTACCAGATCAATACTGACAATTTGTGATTAATCATAGTTTTCCTGGCAGGCAATTAGAAAGGGGCATGGTAAAATAGATATGCTTTATATTTTTCAGAATTCTGTTTTATAATAAATACTTATCTAGAATAAAGACTTATAAAAATTATAAATAAAATGTTAAAAACAAAATGTAAAAAACATTTTCTGTTGTTGCTAACCCTAAGCCTGGCGGCCCCCACTTTAAAACCCTGACCTAGTAGATCGCTATGATGTTGATATCATCGCCCATGCAGATACAAGTGCTAATGCTTCTGCTGCCCTGCAGGCGAGGGCCCTTTCTTGAACGTCTACAGCCTCCACGCTCCCTCTGAAGCCTGCGCCTCGCTGAGCGTCTTCCAGCACCACCGTATCCATGGAATCACACCCAGAGTGCAGAGCCCCGGCTCACCACGCCGCTCTGCAACAGCGCCCCCACAGGAGAGAAATGGTACGTGTGTGTGTGTGTGTGTGTGTGTGTGTGTGTGTGTGTGTGTGGTCTTTGATATTTCATAATTCTTTATTTGTTAATTTGTGAACATATTATTAGTATTGTATGTTAGTATTATTTGTTTTACTATTATTTTATTATTTGTTGTGTTTTTAATTATCGTTGTTAAATGTGTTTCTGTGTATTTGGAGAGGTAATGGCAAAAAAACATTTCTCCAGGATGCATTCCCCCCGAGCCCAGCGGTGATGTCATAGCGCTGTTTGGGGGCAAGGCAGTGAGGCTGGTGAGGCTCGTAACAGACCTCCACCGTGAGGACCTCAACCGTGAGGACCTCCACCGTGGGGACCACAGCTCTGTGCACCTGGAGGCCCTGGGCCCCCTGGTGGAGATGCAGGACTGGGCCCTGGACGTGCACTGGCTCCAGAGGGAGGGCCACCCGCTCCTGGCCGTGGCCCTGGCTCACAACCGGGCGCTGCTGCTGGACGCGCGGTCGGGCGCGGCCCTGGCCCAGAGCGCCTGCGCCGAGGGCTGCCTGCTGTACTCCGCCCTGCTGCTGGGGGGGCCTGGGGGGGGCTGGGGCGGCTCTGTGCTGGTGGGGGGCACCGTATTCCACCAGCTGGTGCTGTGGAGGCCCGAGAAAGGAAGGGGGGGGGCCCCCGTGGAGCAGCGTCTACGGGGGCACAGTGGGGTCATCTTCAGCATCTGCTACCTGGAGGAGGAGGGGCTGCTGGCGTCCGCCTCCGACGACCGCAGCGTGAGGCTGTGGGCCCTGGGGGGGCCCCAGGGTGGAGGTGGGTCTCAGGGTGGAGGTGGGTCCCAGGGCGGCGGCGGGGTCATGTCTGGGGGCGGGGCCTGCCTGAGGGTCCTGTACGGCCACCAGGCCAGGGTGTTCCGAGTGCGCCTGAGCTCCTGCCGGGCCTACAGCGCCGGGGAGGACGGGTGCTGCCTGGTGTGGGACTGGAGGGGAGGGGCAGTGGTGGAGCGCACGCTGAGGGGGCACCGTGCCGGGGGGGTGCGCGCCCTGGCGGTCAGCGGGGGGGAGGGGTGGGGGAGGTGGGTGGCCACGGGGGGCGCGGATGGAGGGGTGAGGCTGTGGAAGGTGGGGGGGGGGGTGAGGGCGGAGCCACGCGGACCCCCGCAGACCTGGGCTTCTCGGGGGAGGGGGCGGCGAAGGTGGTGCGCGCCGTGGGGGAGACGGGGGAGGGGCGGGGGTGGACGCTGGTTGTGTGCACCGACCAGGGCGGGGTGTATCGCCGCGACGGCGACGGAGGGCGGTGGGAGCCGGTGTGGCGGGGCCCGCCGGAGTTCCGGGGCTACAGCGTCATGGAAACGATGAGCGTCGGCGGCGGGAAGGAGGAGCAGGGGCGGGGCGGGGAGCCCCATTTGGTTGCCGTGGGCAACCTGGGCGGCGGGGTGCAGGTGTTGACGCTCGCCGAGCCCCGGGCCGGCCTGCTGCTGCGGGGGGGGGCGGGGAAGATCCACAGCCTGGCCTGGGTGGGGGGGAGGGGTAGTGGGGCGGTGCTGCTGGCGTCGGGGGCGGGGGGGCTGGTGCACCGCTGGCGGGTGGAGGGGGAGGGGGCACTGCGGGCGGAGCCCCTGCCCCCCTTTCTGCTGCCGCCCGCCGCCAAGCGATGGCTGACCGCCGCGGTGCTGCTCCCCTCCAGGCCACCGGGGGCGCTGTGGGCATGCGGGGACCGCCGGGGCTCACTGCTGCTGTTCCAGGAGGGGGAGGGGGGTGACGGAGGAGCAGGAGGCCTGCAGCCAATCAGCTGTCTGTTCGGCGCGCACGGGAAGCAGGGCGTGACGTTTCTGTGCGAGCACCGGGGAACGCTGTACAGCGCGGGCAGGGACGGCTGCGTCAGGGTGCTCAGGGTGCGGGGGGGCGGCCCCGCCCCCGCCCCCGGGCCTGGGCCCCGGCTGGAGGTCCTGCGGGTGCACCGGGCCTGCCGGGGCATGGAGTGGCTGGAGGGGGTCCTCTTCCTCCCCGTGCACGCAGCGGGGACCTGGGACCACTGCCACGGCAACCCAGAGTCCCTCACGGAGGAGGAGGAGGGAGGAGCGAGAGAGACTGGCTCCAGACGAGAGGGAGAGGAGGAGGAGCAGGGGGAGGTGTGGGGGACAGAGGCCCCCTTCCTGGTGCTGGGGTTCCAGGGGCCCCACTTCCTGGTGTGGGACCCCGTTAGGCGGGAGAAGCTCCTGGAGGTGTCGTGCGGCGGCGGCCATCGCTCCTGGGCCCTGTGGCCCCCCCGCGGGGCCCCCCACCCCCGCTGGGCCCTGGCCTTCACCAGGCAGGGGTCCGTCTGGGGCTCGGGGAGCCCCCGCCCTGTGGGGGGAGGGGCGGGGAGCCACGCCCTGAGGGAGGGGCTCCACGGGCGCGGCGCCACGTGCGTGTGCCGGCTGGGCGCGATGGAGGGGCCCGGGGGGCGGGGCCGCTGGGACGTCATGGCGACGGGGGGGGAGGACACCAGCGTGGCCGTGCTGGCGGTGCGCCGGGGGGGAGGGGCGGAGAGGGGCGCCGTGCGCGTCCTGGCCGTCCTCACCGACCACGTGTCCAGCGTGCGCGCTCTGGCCGCGCACGTGAGCGCCGGGGCGCCCCTCTCCGCCCTGCTGGTGTCGGCCGGGGGGCGGGCCCAGCTGCAAAGCTACCGGCTGGTGATTGGCTGGCAGCAGGACGGGCAGGGCCACGCCCCCTCCTGTCAGGTGGTGCAGGTGGCCGGCCACCGATTGGACGGCCGGTGGGAGAGGAAGCGACACCGACACAAGATGGTGAAGATGGACCCTGAGACCAGGCAAGGGGCTCGGGTCGCCACGGCAACATCCAACAACAAGCATTGAGTTGTGATCTGAGCCTCCTGGCTGATTACAGACGATTTACTGTGTGTGTGTGTGTGTGTGTGTGTGTGTGTGTGTGTGTGTGTGTGTGTGTGTGTTCAGGTACATGTGCATCGTCGTGCTGGGCCAGGAGCAGGAGGGGGTTCTGATCGCTCTGGGCTGCAGTGATGGAGCAGTCCGGTTGGTCTCTCCTCACAGAACACCTCCACCTGACACCTCCACTTAACACTTCCACCTGACTAGTTATGGCACGATCTAGTTTTTTCAGTCCCGATACCGATACAGATACCGGCACTTTGGGTATCGGCCGATACCGAGTACCGATCCGATTCCAGTGTTAAATTAAGTTTTAAGTTAAGTTGCAAAGTAAATGACAGTCAATCTCTGCTTTAGGACTTAGATGCATGTTAGAAACCTGCTGCTGATAGTGTGGCCTGGGTAGGTCAGACATGGCTGATGCTTGACAGTAGACCTACGTTTGTAAATTAATTTAATTGGATCAGCCCCACGGATCGGTTACAACTGTCCAATTGTCACCGATACCGATCCAGCTCTTTAAGTCAGTATCGGACCGATTTTTGATCTCAGTATCGTATCGGTGCCATCCCTACACCTGACACCTCCACCTGACACCTTCACCTGCAACATACCTAATCTTCTGCCGTACATTATCTCATCTCCAGTCTTCCACTTCCAATGGAGATTTAGAATAATACGTTTTAACGTCATATAATGTGTTAATAATATATAAATAATAATTTTGTCATGTTTCATTTACAGACCTTAGTTGACATCAGCTGTAATTTAGTCTGATTAACTTAGTCTGATTAACAGTTAGCTTACCTCTTTCTGTGATTCCCAGGTTGTTCTCAGTTAATGAGGTCAAAGGTCACATTGACCTGCTGTGGGAGAGCTTCTACCACCAGCGCTGTGTGCTCAGTGCTGCCACCTGCTGGCTGCAGGAGGAACAGGGCAACAGGTGACCTGCAGGAGTGTCTGTTTCCTCCCCCGGTGCCATGGCAACGTACTCACAGTGCTGACGCTGTCTGTCTCCCTCAGGAACGCCCTCCTGTTCACTGCCGCTACGGACGGCAGAATTGCATTGTGGGACGTGACCACGGCTCCGTCCTCGCCAGCCGACGGCTTGGCTGGCAGCCCCGTTGGCCCCGCCCCCCTCTTCAGCTTCCCCGCCCACCAGAGCGGCGTCAACTCATTGGCCGTCTGGACTGGGGACCCGCGGCAACAAGGGGCCGGTTGCCTGGCGACCGTCGCCAGCGGCGGGGACGACGGGCAACTGACGGTGTCGAAGGTGATGCTGCAGTACCCCCAGTGCCCGCTGGGGGGTAGCAGAGAGCCCGTGGTGACCCCCTCCCTCCGCTGCCAGTGGAGGGTCCCCTCGGCCCATGCCAGCCCACTCACCGCCCTGGGGCTCCTGGGCCCGGGCCTCCTGGTCTCCAGCTCCCCCGACCAGCGGCTGGGCCTCTGGAGGGTGTGCAGTACCGGGGTCAGCCACACAGGGGCGCTGTGCCACCACGTGGCAGACGCAGCCGCGCTGGTGGTGTGGGAGGGAGTGGAGGGGGAGGGGTGGGTGGCGGTTTGTGGGCAGGGCTTACAGCTGGTCAGGGTCAAGGGGAAAGGAGGGGTTTGACCTCTAGACCTCGGTTCCAGAGGTCAGAGAACGACTCTGAACCAATGAACTATGTCATAAACTCACATAAACTGTGACTGAGACCAAGCACAAACTATTTTCCTGCAACCTTATTAAAATAAACATTTCTTAAAGCATGGGCTACATGGTTGTCTACGTTCTGCGTGCATCTCCTATGTGACAGCCAATGAAAGGCTGATGAAGTGTGGTTCAGTGGATCAATCAAGCACAAACTGTCATATTTGGTTTGCAGTTCCTACCTGTGCTCTCATTGGTGCAGCCCATCCACCCATGCTGTTCTCATCAACCTATAATATATTGAATAATTAAATAACACACACAGTTGTGGGGCTTTAAAGGCAGGGTCATTCTCAAGAACGCTTGCTAACTACAAGATCAAATCAAACAGTATCGCTCCCCTTTATATAATGGGTCCAAGACATTAGGTGAAATAAATGTGACAAATTACATAATGCCAAATAATTAAAGTATTTATAAATACATGTAAAATCTATTCATGTACTTACATAACACTATACTTTAGCTATTATTAAAGTACTAATACTGTAGTCAACTATTATCATAGAGGTAAATATTCAAGTCTTGAGTTCCTTCCACAGTATGTTCCATTGAAGAGTTAAAATTTCTGAACCTGCAGTACTTCAGACATTTACTTTTAGAGAGCCAGTGTTCAGTTTAAGGAGTTTATTCAGAAATGTGATAATCAGAAGAATAGAATAAGTGTAAACTATTTAACAAAAACATAAATTAACAAAGCAAACATGTAAACTGTCACCCATTTCAATGTTAGGATACACTATCATGTATTAAACTACAAAAAAAAAAAAAATTTGTGTTTTTTTTTTTTCTTGCCAATACCACACCCCTTTCCCAAGATAATACCAGATGTACTGGTATAGGTTAATACAGTTAACAGTAGTTATTCCATACATATTTGGACTTAATCAAACTAATAGAAGCTATAGCTTTAACATAGAACTGACATCAGTTGAGTAAACTGGCTCTCATCATATCTTATATTATCTTGCAGTGCTCTGTACATGCTGGTACTGGTCAGTATCAGTACCAGCACACAGTGAGAGGGTTGGGTTGTTCACTGTATCTGATGTTAAAGTAAGCTGCTTGTGGAGGATACCAGGTATATGATGTTATGGTGTGAATGTGCTCCATGGTGTCTGCGTTGTAGAAAGACAGTTCCATAGAGGAACAGTTGAGGTAAACTCCAATCTTACGAGGGCGGCCTGTATATGGAAGCTGTTCACTGCGCCTGTTGTAGATGGCGTTATATATTTGTGCTTCTTTCTTCAGGAGGTTTTTTCCTATCCCTAGCTCCTAGAAACCCCCCTGTCCTACCTCTACCTCCCAGTAATGCTGGCCTGAGCTGATTGGTACTTGATGTATCATATGTAGGGCCATCAAACCTGTCAATTAAACAAAATCTCGACTTCTGTTTAACCCCATAGATTCGTTGTACTGAACCCATGGGGTTCCTTTGTGAAGCACCTATGACACCAAACTGGTGTTGTTCTAACAAATCCTGGGGGTTGCTTTGTGGAGCACACAAGAGACTCCGCCCATCTTGAGACACCCTGATGTTGGTATTGTCTCCTCTGAGGGAGAGACGTTCTGGCAACATCTCCTTCCACACAAAGAACTGCAGGTGACTTTCATAAGGCCCCAAGGAGAAGGATTCGGAGTCCACCTGAAGCTCCTCTGCTCTGGAGCTGAATAAGGCATTTTTAATGGCCTTAGCATCACCATCAGACCACCTCTGTAAGAAGCCCTGAGGGTCAGAGATCTCCAGAGATGACCTCACCTTAGCCTCAACCTCTCTACTCTTTGCTAAGGCCTCATCTATGACCTTTAACCTCTCACTCATCTTCTCTACAGCTTGTCTCTGTTTCTTCTCAAGATCAGCGTTTATCTCAGCTTCTCTCTTTCTCAGGAACTGGTGCATCTCTTCAAACTGGGTGGTGATTTGGTCCCTCAGCTCCTGGGACTTCTTTTGGGCTTCAGATATTGCCTCTTTCTGTCTGCTAGCTGTGCTCACTATAGCACTGATGTCTCCAGTAAGAGTTGTAATACCTTCCTCCAGTTGCTGCCTCAGAGACTCAGCTGCCTCTTTGATTGGCTTAAACTTGTGTCCATCATGTCTCTTCCCATCCCGGCATATGACGCAAGCTAACTGCTGGTCTGTCTCACAGAACAGCTTCAGCTTCTCCTCGTGTTCAGGACACATGTACTAAGGAAGGAAGGAAGGAATAGAGGAATAAAGAACAAAAGTGCATTAAGCATATTTATAAATCAAACTAAAGTAGAATTTTAAAATTAGATTAATGTTCTACTGTAACACATACATAATCTGATTAGCTATTAAATCTGTAAATGGGTAGACATTTTGTATTTGTGTCTGAGTTAGCCTCTGTCTTTTGCTATATGATTCCTTTATTGTTTTGTTGTTGTTTTACATTAAATAATACCTTT